>BMAO01034846.1:0-17709 GCA_019973975.1 Trichonephila clavata
AACACATTAAAAATAAATCTTTTGGTCTAAAGTTATATAGTTCTCGTAGTTATAGTCAGTAGAATATTTTGTCAGTATACTGTTTTCCAATCTTGAATGCCTCTGCATATAATTACTAACTGCTAATCAGGCAGTCCTACTGCACAATTGTGGTCGAATTGATGTTCACCCTGGTTTAAGGTGTCCGTTATCTCCATAACACAGCGTTTCTCAAATGTTGGACATCTCCCCTCCAGGTGCGAGCATATCGAGAAACGTCGAAAATAAAATATTATTTTAAAAAAACATTAATTTACTGAAAGAAAACGAAAGAAAATACATTCTGACATAAGAAATAAAATTACATATTTACACTGATATAATATACTTAAAATAATATCAGTTCTGCACAATGTATTTTATCATTAATTCATCAATACTAAGTTAAAGAGTTAAGAGTAATATAAGTTAATTTAACCCATGAGCTTGACACAAATACAAAATTATATACAAAATTAAAACTTATCTTGATAATTTGTACGGTTTATAATTAAAGTCGTATTGTAGCTTTAACATCAAAGTACATTATTGTTGAATTCGATACATTGTTATGGTTGGAGGGGGTGCGATGAAAATTATGATTGAAAATTGGGTCGCAAACATTGAAAGTTTGAGATACACTGCCATGACATTAGTTTTTCTAATCTATTGCCTTTTTCCAAAGTAATGTATATCGGAGTATTAACTCAGTACCTTCGATTCGTAAGCGCGTAACTTACCACTAGACAAAAGTGTCCTCCTGTCCGGAGGCTGTTTACTGGCTTATTTAGTACCGCCACATACTTCCCCATCAGTGAGTCGGTGGATAGGCGAACGAAGAGATATTTGTTATGGCGAGCGTGGAGTTGCTACTATTGCGTCAAGTGAGTCTGACGACTTGCTGCGCCGAGTGGGTTCGACGACTTTGCTGCGTCGGGAGGATCCGACGACTTTTTTTTTGCGGCGCCGAGTGGGTCCGGCGACTTTTGCTGCGCCAAGTGAGTTTGACGACTTTGCTTGCTCTTCTTGCAGGTAGATGGCGCCATGACACATCAGAAGATTTTGCGTTTTTCTTTCAGCGAGTCACCAATATCGCAGATTGAACTCGGTCACCAATATCGGTGGTTTGAACTCGTACCTTCCGATTCGTAAGCGCGTAACTTGCACTAGACAAAGTGATCACTCCTGTTGAGCTGTTACTGCTTATTTAGATACCCCACAGTACTTCCCACCAGTATGTTAATATAATAGATTTTTTTTTTATTTTTTTTTTTTTTTTTTTTTTTTTTTTTTTTTTTTTTTTTTTTTTTTTTTTTTTTTTTTTTTTTTTTTTTTTTTTTTTTTTTTTTTTTTTTTTTTTTTTTTTTTTTTTTTTTTTTTTTTTTTTTTGATTACGATATTCATAGGATGTATTACGACTGTCTGAATAGTAAGGTACATATCCATCCGTTGTTCATGTCCATTTGCCATGAACCGTTAATATTGTTGAGGCGTGAATTTAATTTTAAACAAAATTAAACTGATTTTACTTTTACAAGGATGTCGATTTGTATTTCCATTATAATTAATTTCTGATTCCTGGATTCTATGGGCAGAAGATTGCAAAATAAATTATTAATAATAATTTCAAGATTATTACTTGTATTATTCAATAAATTTTTTGTTGTTTAGAATTTTGAGTAGTCTAATTGCAACTTTCTTGACGAAATGTTCATTGTTTCCCCTTTATGTGCTGATCTGTGATCAAAATGATTGCAAACTCTATTGAGCTTCAAAGTAACCAATAACCCCATAATCACGAAGTCAGACATGCCTTTATTATAAGTTTATTTATTTTAATTTCATCTGAAAATGATACATCCTCTTACATGTTAGGACTTGTCAAAACAAGTGTAAAAACTATTATTTGCATTAAGTTGATATAATAGCTTTTAATTGTTTTAGTTGTTTTTATTGTTAAAATAATAAGAATCAAAGGATCATACTTTGTACATTTTTTTCGTTGCTGTTCTTATTACACACGCCATCTGTGTGACCAGTGCCGTAACGGAAATTAGCACCCCCTGCAAAGTCAGGTTTTTGTTCCCCCTAGAACGCTGCCCTCCCCCAAGCGATGCAGGGTTTGCGGGGGTGTATGCTACTCCATTGTGTCTGACGGTGTAAGAACGATGCTTAAGAAATTCATCACGGTAAAGGACTAGAAGGATGCTTGTCATTAGCTGTAGCTTTTTGCACCTCACAGATGACAGTACTATCTGTCTCGGTTCCACCCCAGTTTTGAGGTAGTACATCTTGAAGGTGGTCAGGTGCCTCCCACCTCTCTTTTCCTTCCACCAACCTCACAATAGGATTTGCGGCTCGAAGGCTATTTATAGTAACCCCATACCGCAAAGGCACTATCATTTACAAACATCTATGCTTTCTCCAGGATTCGAACCACGCCTCTACGTCAAGTGATCGGTGTAACTAACCACTATATCAGATGGGCGGCACATTTACAAATTTTAACTAGAATCATATTTAAATGTTTTTTATGGATTTCTTTGAAATATTTAGGGATATATGCTTACAAAAATCAAAGAATCTTTTCATAAAAACTAAACTGTTCAATAATATGGCAAATATTTTTGTTTTCATTTATAAAATATGCATATGATATATAGATGGTATAAGCATGTATATCTAAAATTATTTGAGAGTATCAAAGAAAGTAATAAAAAATTTTCTGTTAAATATAACTATATAAATAAAATATTTCTTCTCCCTACATTATAAGCCTGCCCATATTGAAACTTTTCACCCATTCTTTATATTTATTACAGGATTTTTCGATTTCCTGTTCCTAGTATATATTTATCATTCTCTAGTATTTTATCCTTTGTTCTTCTCTCCGACATATTTCGCATAAAAATATCTAGATTCTTTATAAACAATAAAAAAAATGAATATCTCTCTGATTTGTGTCTTTTTCTCGATGATCATCTGCTAGATTTCCCAAATAAATATTGTGTACTTACTACATTTTATCAGTGTTAGTTATTTTGATCGTCGTATAACAGGATGTTAAACAGATAAAGGAAATAACCTATTAAAAATAGTAACAAATTTAAATCGTATGATCTCCTAATTCTAGAAAGTATTTTATCATGTTTAAACTGCCTTCACATTTTTAAATATTTAATTTGTAAACATTAAATTACAATTCATCTTCTTATTAACTGTACATATGATGTTCTCATTTAAAATTTAATTTAAGATGTTCTCAATACGGCAAACTTGAAATGAGGTGATGTAATGTTTTGGACGTTAAAGTCTGTACCCAAAGTGGTACAGTAGTACCTCTTTAGTATAACAGTAATATATTAATTTATATTAGGTTACACAAAGACAGCGCATATCATTATCATAACACATGAACGGTTCTTTCCTCACATGGCCTTTACTGAAGATTGGTGGTTGATAGAGGACGCTTCTGCTGCTTGAGACAGTTAGTTATTCTGACAAGAGCAGCGCACTGATATTAATAATATCAAAGGAATATGTGTATATATGTAATTTTAATGCTATAACTAAATATTTCTTTTTTTTTTTAAATATAATACTTGCTAAGTATTAAGATCTTGTTAATATTTTTCAACTCTTGCCTCTGTTGAAAAGAGGTACAACATATTTTTCTATAATATTAATCCTGGAAACTGGAAAATATTTTTGATGAATGAACTCAAAATATGTAAATTATCTTTAATGTAATTTGATAAACTGAATTATATCTGTAAAAGGTTTAAAAATACTAAAAGCATATTCTTTTTCAAATACAATTTTAGATAATCAGCATTAAAATGCTGTAATTATATATCAGCGAATGAAATTAATGTACTTGAATAATATCTTATAGATTTCAAAGATTTAAGCTAATTATATATCATGATGAGTTTTTAAAAACATCAGAAAATTTCCTTTTTATAATTTTTATCTACTAATGTTATAAATAAGTAAATAAATGTATGGAAAGTATTGTGATATTTTTAACACATTTTAAAACTTATTATTAAATAAAACTTTTTATTGAAAAAAACTGTAACATCATAAACATCTCGAAAAAACAATATTTAAAAAAAAAAATACTTTACCTATTATATAATGTTTTTCCCCTTTCATCGTACAAGCATTGATGTTGTTTGAAAACATCGCTGATTTCTTTTTTGTCGAAATCTATATTGTTTCAGCGACTAAAGTAGGTTATTACCTAGAAGTTATAAAACATTATTGCCTTGTGTTCCAACCATTCTTTTTGAAAAAATCTCCTGCTTCAAAAAGTTTTAATGTACTTATTTTTTTATATGCCTGGAATTCAAGCCCAAGTTTTATAACTTTTTTGTGCACTAATGATTGTAAAGAATGTAGCTAGATATCAAAAAGCAGGTAATTGCTTCAATATTTGGGATTCCATATACCTTTAATGATTGTAGAATATGTCGGCATTGGTCGTATTGAAAAAGTTTTATAAGCCTTGTATAAAACTTTCTAAAAATGTTTTGCTTTATGACATTGAATGGAACATATAAATTTGTATTTCAAACTCATGGTTACTATTTAGTGATATCAAATTTCAGAAATTATTGATTCAAAGGGCTATTAAAAACAACTAATAAGTTGTAATAAAATTTTATGTTGCATATTACGCAAAATAAAATCTTATAATTTTTTTAAAAATAATAAACTGAATTATAAAAACAGTAGAAAAATAAGAACTTCTCATACCTGTATAATGAGAGTTCATTGTTCCTATGATATAGTAGAGTCCCTAAAATTTTGGTCTAATGTGGATCGAAGAAGGGTTTGTGAAAATGCCGGGGTTATCGAAAAGGAAATTTAAAAAAAAATAAGTACGAGAGTTTCCTCAGAAAATACTGTACTGCACTTGTTTGTGTTGCTTTCTTGAGAATACAATAGAAAACAAGCTGCCCAAATATCCTTAAGCAAAGGAAAAAGTATGTATTTTAAGAAAGTGTAGAGCCTTTATTACTTGAAAAAATTAAGGAATACATAATATACAGTAATTTATCTCATCAGAAACCTCTCAGAAAAGTACTTTTCAAAGGTATAAATCTGTCGGAAGGAAAAATAAAAGTACCTACTTTTTTTTAAAGCAATACGTATGTTCTACTGTCTTCTATACTGCACTCTGCGTTTTGCTGCTGCATCACGATGACGACGAAGGAACAATAAGTCCATCCCCAACGCACCTAGTTCTTCAAAATACTGAAAGGTGGCAACAGACTTCAAACCTGCCGAGGTTTCGGACTGTTGCGTTATTTCTTTAACTACATTATATAAATAAAACTTCTTCGATATATCCATTTTTCAAGCTCCATATAGATATTGGTTCTTGCATCATACTAAAAAAAAAGTACTGCGAAAATGCTATTTTTTTGCTGCTCAAAATAAGTTTTTAGGTATCTTTATTTCTAAAAACGGTTTTATGTTGTCTACACTTAATTTTCTCAAAGATATTGTAACAGAATTGAATGACTTTTATTCTTACTTTCTTTCTTTCTTACTGTTGTTCAAATATTAATCTCAGCTCTAATTTGTTTTCCGTTCGATATTGTGCTCTATTCTCAACATTATTTCCAAAATAAAAATTTCGGTGGCAAATCTTTTAAATTAGTGAAAAATGAAAGAAATTTTCAAATTTGTTTTCCAGATTACCTAGAAAAATCTCTACATTGTTTTAAAATGTCTTGATAACTATTACAGAGATATTATTCAACATTGAAATAATTAACAAAATAATATATAATTCGAAGTTAAAACTTGGTTTCGGAACCATAAATGAAATTTTTAATTCAAATTCTACCTGAGAACCACTTGCTAATACAGTTCTTGAACTAAATACGAAGAAATATTTTTTGCAATTAATTCTATTTTTCCTTTGCTTAATATGATTCTTTTTGCAAGGGCGTGTTTTTAGTAAAAGATTAGATAGAATTTTTTTTATTTTAATACTTAATGTCCTGGTATGTCATGATTCGCTTCATGCCGGTAAAACATGGGTGTAATTTAGTACTACTGATGCCAAATCACCGAAGCGCTTCTTTGTTGCTTCCTAGAAGTAATTTTTCTGTAAAATATAGCAGACATATTACGAGTATGGGGGAAAAAATGAATAACTCAATCTAGGTTTCTACGGTTGAAGGATCCCAGTATTAATTTTTATAGAGAATAAAACTTTTCTGATACAAAGGTCTTGATCCAATTGGTTGATTCAGAGAGAAGAAAACATGAAAAAAATTTGCTCTTTGATTTCGTGTATAATTATAAGCAATATTCTGAATCGCATGTCAATAAAGTGCAGTTAAATAAGAGATGCATATCTTTAAAATTATTTTAATATATTTAAATTTTTATATATTTATATTTAACATTATAAAATATAAGTATATATTTAAAATTATTTTATTGAGAGAAAATTTGCCTCTCCTTTTCTTAGAATACCAAATTGAAAAGTTGGTATTTTCTCGTTTCGTCAAGGCAGATCTCGCCATAGACTCTTTATTGGTGACAACACACAATATACATATAAAAAATGCGAAAATGTTACTTCTTATTGGTTGTTCATCTATTTTTGACTTATTATGAAAAAGAGATTACTAATAAGAAAAGATCTCGACTTGTTCTGAAAATGCAGTGGTAAAAGGTTACCATCGGGAACATTCCGTTTGGCGTCGGTTGTATCATTTTTACAACTTTATCGTTTGCGCCGATGAAACGGAAAAGTACCGAAAAGCCAATTCTGCATACACCAATTCTAGATATTTTCTCAAGGTTAATGGATTTATCTACATTACTTCATGCATGATATACTAATCGAATTTAAATTGTTAATATGGGTTAAGAAATTATAACCATACAATATCCATCTTTTTATAAATTGCATGACATTTTTATTTACTACTGGTTATTATTCCCACACACAAATGGAATCCTTTTAATCACAAAATGTTTTATGTTATTTAATGCATAGATATATAACTTAAATGAAAAGTTAATATATCGCTGAAAACATGAATATTATTAAAAACAAAGTTCCCCTTTTGTTTCTTAACGAAGAATTACTTTTTGGTGATGTGATACTCGTACACACATATCCTTTGCATGCCATTGTCACCCGATCTCCCTATTCCCTTGTCTTTTAACATGGATTATGAGGAACGATGAAAATTATGAAGTTGACCAACTCATAAGTATAAAGCAAATACGCCACGAATTTCAAATATAAAATGCTGCACAATTGTATTGCACTTACAATTAAATTATTCAACAATGAAATAATATGCGACAAAAAAAGAGCTAATTATAAATTGTTATATTGAAACAATATTTTAATATAAATGAATATACTTATACATATAATAAAAGTGCTTAACTCTTTCTATGCATCTGGTACTTATTTATTCATAATATATATATTTGTTTATGAAATACATGAGAGAGGATACCCTTTATACAGAAAACAGATATTTCTTCGGTATCAAGGTATATGTTATAAAATTCATAAAATATATATTCACATAACTTATATAACCCATCATATATAAATATTTATTTTATCTAAATTATGATTTACTTATATTGGTAATATGATAAAAGTGTGCTTGTTGAAACAAAAGCAATTTATTTGTTGAGAAATTTTAAACTTCTACTTTTGTGTTTTACTAATGCATATATCTCACATAAGTTATTTTATTTTCCTCACAAGTGAAAGTTTACCACGTAATTCTACCTCAGAGAATACTATTTCACTTCGTTGTAATTTTTGTAGGTGTGAATATTCGACAGAGAATCTCTAAATCTTTTCGAAACTGGGTCGCCATCAACAAAAACATTTTAGATTTTTCCTCTTTCCATTTTCTTTAATACATCCTTCCCTTTTTCCACTCTTCTCCGCAGTAATTCTTTATGAAAGTTGAAAATAACTTCAGCAAAATGGAATATCTGCTACTTGTCCGTCACTTTTGCCGGAGAAACTTTAATGTTGAACCATTAAGAAGAATGGCGTACGACTTAGGCTGTATGAGAAATAGTTCCATCGTCTTTTCTTCTAGCACAATGTAGGTTTTAAAAGGAAGTTCATCTTCTGGACCATTTGAGTTCCTTATAGTATGGTGGATAGTAGCGTAATGTAACATTTTTCGTGTTATTTAGAAGCAGTAGCTCTTGAAATTTAATGAGGGCTCATGCTGTTTATTCTAGTAAACTTGACTTAAAAAACAACCTGCGAAAAATTCTGTATTTATAAATTTATTTCATGCGATCTTCTTTATTTTTTTATGTTGTAATTTTATTTCACTGTGTTAGTAACTCTGATATTTTAGTACGCAATTGCATTTTATTTCTTTTCCAGTTAAGTGTTCAATTTTTTTGCAAAAGAAGTTATTTAAATGAATAAAATTAAAATATCAGTTCAGAATTTTCTGATTTACCGTTTTTTCGGTATTTACTAGAAATTTCTTAAACTGTCTCCACGATATATTCAGGGATCGCTAACATAGCAAAATAGTACATTCGGTTTCTTTTTTTGTCTTTCTAACATGCAAAATAAATTATACTTTGAATATAAAATAGTATCATACAATCAAGAGAAGTGATACAATATGTGAATCATCCAAGGAAGAGGGTCAAAACTATTCTCTTACAGCTCAGAGCAATACTGCACACGCGTAGGATTCGTATCTGTGAAAACAAGGTTGTAGTTGTGAAGAAAGTGCGTAGTATTTCGATATATTTTAAACTGTTGTTATTCACATTATATTTCTATACCATAGAGTACAATTGTTGCATTATGTTTTTTAAGATTACATTTCAAAACTTTGTAATAGTACCACAGACTTAGTAGTTATATTTGCACTTTATTGTGATTTAAATAAATAAAATGTTCCTTCATTTTTTGTAATTCTTTATATACTGTTATAATTAATAAATTACAAATTATTTTTATGATGTTTACACTATCTAATAAAACTGGCAAATAAAAGAAAGAAACATTTGTGTTTTCTTTCTTTTTCTAAAATTTCTACTACCGTGAGGTATTAAAACCGGTATTTTAGTAATAAGATCTCAAAAATATTGAACTTTTGGCCCGATATTGCAATCCCTTATTCTTATTAATTTGATTTAACTTCTATATTAATAGAAATTGACCACAAATATTTTTCTTTACATTAAATTTTTCGTGGAACTGTACCTTGGCTACATGACCCAATTTAATAATAATTTGACACGTATCCCGTCTGGAGTCACATGAACGCCAGGGCTCCGAATGAACCACTTTGGGAATATGTGATTTACATTAACGTTAGATTGTAAATGATTGTTATTACAATATTATTCTTTTATTCTAATAAATATCAAGAATAATAAAAATGAAAAAGTATAACTTTGTAAATTATAATTTCTTATTTATGAATATTACCTGAGAAAGATCACATAATTAAAATTTTATTTTAAAGGGACTTTTCATATATATTTTAACATATATATTCATTAAAACTTCCTTATAATCCAATATAAATTAAAAATTTCTTAAGTGTTATTTGTTTTTAAGAGTAATTTTAATGAGTTTCTTCTGTTAGTTATTATTAACTATTTGAAGTCATGAAAAATTTGAAGCCGTGTTTTTATTTTTAATAATCTTTATCAGAAATATTTGAAAGTTAATGAGTTATTGGCAATAACATTGACTAATAAAAATAAATATTTTTTTTATAAATATTGTCTAGTTGATTAATAATTTGCATTATAATTGATTAATAAAAATATTTATTTTAAAGTATAATTTTCTAGAAATATTTATTTAACTGGGTTGTTAGCATTTAATAATCATATCGCATATTCAATTTATCGCTAACATTTATTAAAAATAATTAAAACATTCTATGAAATAAAATTAATAACCCTATTTAAAGACTACATTAGTATTTAATTAAAAATTAAAAAGTAATTAATTACAAAATGTAGAACGTATTTCTCTATTCTCCATCATCATTAGAAAATCCGATTTTGAAAGCAAAATCCATTCTAGGGGTAACAACAAGAAATAAAATACACGTATCTCTTCGGATTTAGCAATTTGTCTCCTGTTCAACACATCGCTCGGTATTGTACTTCACGCTGTGAATTGTTGACTTTTCCTGGAAAAATTCCAGTTTTCAGGATTTTCAGAAATGCCACAGTTCGCTTCAATGGTTTTATACGAAAATATTACTTTTTATTGTTCTTACACATGTTCTGGAATTAATAGTACGTAGGGTTCTCAGCATATATAACATATTCAATACAAGCTACTGAGCCATATACGTAATGGCTTATTGGAATTTCTAACGACTATTCATTTGTTACAAGACTATAATTGCTTTGCTCCAGTTTTGTGTGCTATATTAGTTTCCGGTAGGTGGTCTACTATCTTTTCATCTTGATAAAGCTTATTTAAAGCAAAAATAATTAAAGTATTGTTTAAGCTTGCTAATTAATGATTCTTTACGTAGCCACCAAGATCTATTGCAAGTAATTAATTAATATTAATTTGAATATTCTTATCTGAATATGCTTTTGTTCCTTTTATTCAATTTTAAATAAAATTATAATTCTATAATTTTCTAACTCATTAAACGTTTTCCTTTTTAAAGCTCTAATGTTACGATAATAGAATGCTGTAATTTTAAATTTTCATGTAAGAATGATTTACGTTTTGCTCCAAAATAATTTCAGAGCTAAAATAGCATTTGCCTTAAACAGCTTTATTGTGATTTTCTAAATTTTCATTTTTTTCTATGAGAAGTCAAACAATTCGGAGGGTTTAATCGTTTTTCTAAATGTTATAATTTGATTATTTAAAGAATTAACATTTGCTTTTAGAATACATTTTTAATCTTCTATATTTCACAACATGCTACATATTTTACTTGGAATTATATGCTACCTATGTAAAAACGCCATAAAATAAGCAAATATCGATCAAATAAAACATTACAGTTTATTTTACCTAGAAAACATATTGAATAACTAAATAGTAGTTCCAATTTCATAACACATATTTTATAAATGCTTGTTTTTTATGTTCTCTTTCTTGATCGTAACTATTTTTCTATCTTAGTGTTCTGTTTAAATTTAATAAAATAAAAGAATATTTGAGGAAATAAATTATGTTTTATCTTGATAGTAACAAAGATTTTGATTATTTAGAAAACAAGTCTTATGTGTGTTATTAAATATAACACATTTTTTTCGTTTTCTGGCTTATTTCCAAAATGTTGATATTGAGTAAGAAAAGTGACTCGAAGTAAATAAGAAACATTCTAAGAATTGTATTTCAATAAAGTTTTATTTCCAATTTTCTTAATAAAAACATTCAACAATTTATCTAATTTATTTGGGCCTCCCCCCTCAAAATGGTACTAGATGTACTTTACACTATTAAAGATACTTATGTTACACATTACTGATAAATATTGATGTAAAATGAATTTCTGTTTAATTTTAAAATTCATGTTTGAAAATTAAAATAATACTTTAAAATTTAATATTTTTGAGTGAATTTGCTTAAAATTAAAGCGATTTAAAATAAGCATTGTGTTCAATTTAATGCATTTATTTCCTCTTCAACATGAGTAATACGAAAAGGTATAATTCTACTTGTCGTGGTCGTGAATCATTTATTGTTGTTTTTGTTTTCTAATACGTATATACGTATACGCTGAAAAATATGTCGGCTAACTTGATTATATCATGCGTATTACATACCTCTGCTTGATAGATTTGATCTGTCTCGTAATTTCGAATTTCATCAATTGACGTGGATTTGTATATTTTTGCATTGTGTGTTTATTTTGATTTGTGCATGTCTGCTTTCACCGCTAAAGAGCAACTTAAACTTCAAAAATACATTTTAACAATGCTTTTATTTGAAGCTCTTATTAGAGTGAAGTAAAACTTATTTATTTTTGATGAATAAGATTATTTTTACTCCCAAGATAGCGCTCTAATTGAACAGATAATTCTAACACCTGTTCTTTTCGAGTGAGTCAAATTTCGGCTTGGAAATACGTGCCAACATCAAGTTGGCTTAAGATAAGAAAACAGCTGTCAGAAATATATTTGTTGTTAAAAGCGCAGTAAATCTTTGCAATTAGTTTTAAATACAATAGTGTTTACCAATGAAGGATGTAAAAAATAAATTTAGAGCTTTGCATTAAATTTAGAAGACGTGTCAAACAATAATTACTAAAGTTAATTCATAAACTGGCTGAGAAATCTTAATATCCCTACGTGTTTAGCAGGAACTTATCCATCGCATAGACCGGATTTGTTGTCATCGAAAAGTAAAAGATCGTGATTAATCTTGTTTGAAGCGTATTTAGTACCTCATTCATCTTCTGATGGCTGACAAACTGTGGGTTCTACTGGATCAGATATTATCTTGCTGAACGAGGAATTTTCGTGAAGGTAAAAATAATGGACGTACGGGATAATGTAAAAGGTTTGCGTGATTCGTTAATGTTCGACATATTATTTAAAATTTATATGATTAAATGTTTCCTGTATAATATTCTTTTTCCCATTTATGAAATATAACAATGTAACGAATTCAAGAACTTTTTCAAAATACAGATAATGAAAAGTTTAAATTTGTAAATTAATATTGAATAGAAATTCCGCATGAATATTGACAAGCCTCTAGTTAAAGCTTTATATATTAATGTCTAATATTTCTCAATACTTCGAATACATATTTAAATATTTATATATTATTATGTTTTGGTTTTCTGGCTTCCAAATTGTATTATATATGAACTGAATTGAATTATTTTTAATTATTTGAACTATAATTTAATTACGGTAAATACAAAGAGCAAAGGATTAGAAGTATTAATGTAAAAATTACACGCATTTTCTGGTTTTAGAATTTCAGAATTACATTTTTTCAATACTTATGAAAAAAATTATTATAGCTGAGATTAACATTAGTTATGTATAGCAACATTTATTAATAAGCTGAAAATAAATTAGAAATGTTAAAAAAATAATAGAAAAAATAATTTTTAATTAAAACCGAATATGGACATATATTAAAAATTGAATTTCGAAAAATGATTATAATTTAATATGGCTGTGTAATATAAAAAACAACAATATTCGGCATTACCATTTTATGTGTTAATAATGCAGTTTCTAATTAAATCATTGCCATAAACAAAGCAATAGGTATTTTCATTTATTTCTTATGTTTTTCACGCGCTCACAAAATTTCAACAACATTTAGTTCGATTTTTTAAAAATTATTAGACTAACTCAAGCAAGAGTGCACCACTGTAGTTTTTAAGTTTAGTAAGAAACATTGCATGTATATTTCTTTATTTCTAAATATTTATTTCTTATTAAATATACATTTACTTACTGTTTCGAAACTTATCCTAGATGAATATAAATACAGAATAAAGTTGTGTATATATATATATATATATCTTATTTTTCCAAATTAAATACTTCTTGGCGAGCTTTAATTATCTATTATAGTTACAGTGTTATCAAATCACGTAAAATTTGTTTTTAAATAAAAGTGTTAGCTTAATACTAAAAAAATGCATTATTTCAGTTCTTGATTAACTAAATATTACTCAATAGTTTAGAGTTCTCTGTGTGCCATAGTCGAAATAATGTTATTACTTTCTGCATTCCTACACATTTTAACTCTGCGAATACTTTGTAAGCAAACACTTTAATTAAGATACAACGTGTGTCATTGATTTAATTGAAGTTATGTTAGGTGTACAGAGTAAGAAAACAATATAAATCGGGTAATAAGTTATTTCTTTTGTAGAAAAACAATTTTTTAATTACTCGAAATGTAGTTTTTCAGTTTCGGAAATAAAGTAATGACAATGGTTTTGAGATTTCACATAAAAATACGCATTATTTTCTATTTCGAACCAAAATCAGATAACAAATTTTATTTTAATTACCTTAAGTGAATACTTTTACAATTAATTACTTTGAATTAATTTTGTTTTAAAATTCAAAAGAGACTATCTTAAGAATATTCACGAAGAGTTCATAAACGTCACGCATTTGAAATAGCAACAACAAGAATGATTACTTCAGTAGAAATGATCTAAGAATTATTTAACACGTAAGCAGCCTCATGCATTATTAATAATTTTTTTTCATTATTTTATCTACTTTCCTATTATAAAGAATCAAAATGTCTCAAAATCTTTCCTCAATGAATATAATTAACAAGAAATAAAATAATTGTCTTTTGATTATAATTTCATGCAATTTGTTTGCTTATTATATACGTTTGCTCATGAAAATAGAATTTATTTGGATTATATTTTCAATTAAAATTTTAATTGATTGTTAAAGATAAAATAAAATTGTGTACCGTACATAATATTTATAATTATATCAATACAAAACGGAAGAAAATGCTTTAAGAAAATGAAAGGTATTAAAATAACAAAAATTAGAGATTCCTAGACATTTTAAATGTGCAAAAGAAAGTCTTCAAAATTTTAATTCAAATTTAGTTGCACATCAATTAATTTCAAATTTAGTTGCACATTAATTAATTTCAAATTTAGAATGCAAAAAAGAAATATTAAAAAAACTATACATTTCATTAATCCGCTATCAAATAATTTATTGCCCACGATCTAATATCCGAAATTAAAATATGTTATGCATAATTTGACAACATCCACAATGTATTACAAGCGAAAAAATTATGTGTTAAACCCCTTGTATATAGATAAACATAAAAGCTATGAGCAGAACGTGTTACACACTTTCAAAAATTCCAAATGAAATGAATTTTTTTATATTCACTTCTAAAGGGCAAAAACCTTGAGTCTTATATTTTAAAATTTAACTTCACAAAGAGAGCATCACTTTTGCACATGTGTATTTACAATTGTATAGTGAAGAACGGCAAGATATTAGGGATTGTCTTTAATGTAACATCTATCACAGGATACTCAATATAGTCCTGTTTAGTGCAATTCCCAGAACATTTATCCCTTAGTCTGATGCTGAGCACGTCTTCTCCAAATCCATTGATGACATCTTGGAAACAAGAATATTGCAATGAAGTGGATTTCTTACGATATTATGACAACAAGGCTAATCACATGATGACATATCGCTAATGGAAGGTTAGGTTGTGCGTGAAAAAACAAAGAAATAAGTACATTGTAAGGAAAAGCTCTTTTTTGATATTTAGGTAATATATTCGTAAAATACGTAAGTAAATTTGAATAATCTGATTTTATTACATTGTTGCTAAACAAAACATAAAAAGTACTTTTTTTGTTACAATTTTTTAGAATTTTCTATTTCACCCACCAAACACTAGCAACCTAGATACCATGCTTAATTTTTCCGTGTTATTTTTATTAGATGTTTTCATCACGTTGCACATAAATAGCGGGAGAAAAACAGCAAACGATTCTAAATAGAATAATTAAAAATCACCTGCATTTTGGAAAATTGAATGCGTACCTTTCAAATAAGCTACAACGTATTAGTTTACTTTTAACCATCGTTTTAAAAAGAAATCAGTTAATAATTTAGAATATGTCGATTATGTTTTCTAACAAAAGACTGAGAACGATGAAATTTAAATATTTAACTGCATTATTTTAGTTTAAGAGTAAGTTTTTTTAATTGTATAATCAGAAACTAAACGTTTTTAATTGCACTGAGTTTAAGTTTTTAAATTCTATTTTGAGACTAAAAAAATTATAGTAATATTTAGACCAAAAAATTATTTGTATTCTTTGACTAAATGTTTGTTTATCAACTATAGAAATAACATTTTAGTGTTCATTCAAAAGCACTGCAGTAAAAACGTTAAGAAGATCATATTGTAAAATACCTTAAGATTTTTCAAAAGTTTTTGGAAGGTATTCTAAAATAAATTGTTTGGATCTTTTATAAAATTTCAATCCACGACTATGCAGCTTTAATTCTTACTCCATAAGCCCCTCGTAAGAAACAGATTATTTATTTTCACTCAGGTTTTATCTCTAAGTCTTCAGCGTAAAGATTTCCAAAAGACTTGTAGCTTTCCATTTTTATTTCATAAAGTTTATTGAATTTTTCTCTATGGGCCTATCTTACCGTTTTTTAATACCTGTATTAAAAGAACTAAAAGTTCCATTAAGTCTTAGAAGATTTTTTGCTAGGTTTATTAAGCATATAAAAATAGTAAAAATTGATAGTTGAGAGATAGTTTACTTAAATTGGAATGGGATACCTTATAAATAAAATAATTGACAGATATAAATATTTTTATATTTTTAAATGAAAAAATCACTTCTATGAAAATAGTATTAATTATTCAATGCATATATTTGACCAATTCATGGTTTCCTTTAAATGAAGACAAATGCATAAAGGATTATTTTAAATTTTAAGAGAAATTTGTTAAATTGATGATGTTTTAAAAATAAAAGTTTTGCTTAACAATATATTAATTGTGACGTTTTGAGTAATATTAATTTTGAGTGTTTTTAAAATAATTTTGTAGAATTCAACAATAACAGTATTAATTTTGATAATATTATGCTATTTGTGTATTTTACGTATTTATGTCATTGATGTTTGTTTTTTAATACCAGTGATGAATTGATTAATTTGTCTTCTACCCAATTAGTAAGATAAGTCTGCATAAGAACATTTCCTGCGCTTTTAAAAAACATTTCAAAGATATGTAATTAAAAAACCATATATTTGAATAAATTAACTATAACAAATGCAGTTAATATAGATAAATGCTATCAGTAATGAATTATAATTTAATTAACTAATTCTATTCATTCTTAACGTACAAGAAACATTATATCTAAGAAGGATTTTGCGAGCTTCTCAATAAGTGATTATAGATTATAAACTTTAGTAAATATCTGTTGATGAAGAAATTTTTTCAAATGATTATTTTTATCATTTAAAGTACAGTTAAATGATTTTACTTTTTTGTTCCTACATATGTAAAAAATAAATATCTCTTCAAGCATTTTTTAGATTCATATTTTAAAAATTAGTCAACCTTTTTCAGTAAAAATAAAAATATCAACTTTATAATAAAATTATATAGAATCAGTAGAGTAAAATTCGTTTAACGCGAAAACGTTTAAGATGAAATAATGGTTAACACATGAAATAATGCAACGGGCCCGACGAACTACTATGCATTTTCATGAAATTTTTTTCTCTTAACACAAAACGAAAATCACCACGAAAAGATTTCCCTTCTAGGAATGAGAAAAATACGGAAAACAACAGCCGAAGTTTGAGTAAGTTTCTGTATTATCGAACTGTCCAACTGTATCATCGGAAGAATTCGTTCCAGTGGATGCAATTATTAAAAATTATGGAAAAGACATTTTGGAGTTTGTTCAAAGCTAAAAAATTATCTTTGATGCAGAATTCGATGGCGAAAATGGAAAAAACTAATGCAGCTCCTGTTGCCACGTCATCCTAAATGAGGAACATCATGAAAAATATGCGCAGCTATTTAGACACGTATTCTAATGGTGAAATGAGTACAAAAATGGACTACATCGAGTAATTTGTTGACCATTTGATATTAAAAAAGACAATGCAAAGAAAACATCGATTATTTTCCAAAAA
>BMAO01034847.1:0-194761 GCA_019973975.1 Trichonephila clavata
ATGAACTTGGCGATTTTCAAAAAGAGGCCAAAAATATCAAAGTAACCCATCCTTGTTTGTAGATTATAGGAATAGGTGCTGCCAACGAAATTGCGCATTACTTGTCCGGTATTGTTTGTTCCTTTTATCTGTCTCTATCGTATTTTATACTTTTAAAACTGTTCATTATTGGTGAAAGCAAGCAATAAATGTAAACAAACAAAACTGTGTGATAAGTTGATTCTAGTGGTGGCTAAAAATTTTGAGAGGTATTTATTCGCCATAAATTATGGCCTCACATAGATGTGTATATTCTTCTAAGAAATTATTTCCATTGTTTTTTATGTTAAACTTGTGTTTAAAAATAAGCATTTAAACGAAATACAAATCGGTACATTTAGTACCCAAAATAAAATGTCACATAACATAACATTTTTTAAAAATTATAACAAAAAGTGAAAATAGATTTCATGTCTTCTCTATTTTGATTCATTTTTTTTTATTTCATACGTGTTTTTGAAATATAAAATATCATAGGGAGAGATAGAAAATTATATCAAAATTATTTTTTAGAATGTGTATCTTCATTATCAAAGCCTTTATTATAATTTATGCAGATTTGTAAAAAGTTTCAAGTTTTACCTTTATTTAAATTAAACCTCCTCCTCTGCAATGTGAAGCATTATTTTCGTTTCTCTGTCGTCAGACATGTATTTCAAATTATTTTTTTTTTGCAATTTATATGCAGTGGACCTCAAAAATGTTCGTACACTTGCAATTTCCTATAAAATTTAATGCTTTCGACTAATAAAAATTAATATATTGAAATTGTTATTTTTTAATGATATCTGCATCTTGTTCTTAATAGAATGACATAATTATTTTTTTAAAAATGATATAACTATTATTTAAAAAAATTAATAATCAAAAAGCTATTGAAAAAGTTACGCCACAAAAGTCTTCGTACACTTAACAAAAATCTCAACATATCTTTAAGTATTGTATTTATTTCTTAATTTAATACTTAGTAACATATCTTTTAGTGTTCCGAAAAACTTTTAAATGTCTTGGTATAGATTTAATCAGTTTTTTGTAATATCTGCCTCGATTTTCCTCCACGTTTCTGTGATTATTGTTTTTACTTCCCATTATGTGTTTATATGCCATGTTTTCTTTCTTTTTTTTTAAAATAAAATTCTCACTAAATATATGTTTTACTGTACTAAATAAACTGATTCAAGAGGTTTTTCAGCATTTTAGGACAGTTATAGAGACACCAGTGGCATATATTGAGAGGAGTGCGCTTGGTGTCATTATCCTGTTAAAAAATGAAGTCGTCTCCAATATCCAAATTTTAGGCGGGTAATTTAAAATTTCTCTTTAAAATATTTAAATACAGCTCATGATTCTCAATACCATGAAACATTACCTAATCCTGAAGCTGATTTACACCCATACGCAAGAACACCTCCACCTCCATGCTGCAGCGTGGAAGTGGAGGAGTTCTTGCTCCACATAAATTCATGGAATTAAATTCCTCATGTTTTCATTTATAAACTTTTATATTCCCATCAGATCCAAAAATATTGAATTTTCTGTTATCCCAATCAATTCGCTGTAAATTTTGAATTTTCTGAAACCTAATCCCAAAAATCTAGTTTGATCAATGGAGGTGGAAGTGTTCTTGTGTGGGGGTGTAAATTTGCCTCAAAATTAGGTAATTTGGTATTTTTTGATGGCATTGTAAACCATGAGTTCTATTTAAATATTTTAAAGAGAAATTTTAAATTATCCAACCTAAATTTGGATATTGGAGATGCCTTCATTTTTTAACAGGTTAATGACGCCAAGTTCTCAATGTGCGCCACCGGTGTCTCTATAACTGTCCCAAAATTCTGAAAACACCTCCTCAATCAGTTTATTTAACCCAATAAAACATATTTGATGAGAGTTTTATTTAAAAAGAAATAAAATAATACATATAATGGGAAGTAAAAACAATAATCACAGAAGCATGGAGAAAACTCGATGCAGAAATTACAAAAAACTGATTAAATCTATACCAAGATATTTAAAAGTCGTTGTGGACACTAAAAGATATCCTACTGAGTACTAAATTAAGAAAGAAATACAATATATAAAACTATGTTGAGATTTTTCTTAAGTGTATGAAGACTTTTGTGGCGTAATTTTTCAGTAACTTTTTGATTATTAATTTTTGAAAATAATAGTTATTCTATTTTTAAAAAATTAATTATGTCATTCCATTAAGAACAAGTTGCAGGTATAAAAAAATTACAATTCCAATATATTAATTTTTATTAGTTGAAAACATTAAATTTTATAGGAAATTGCAAGTGTAAGAAAACTTTTGAGGTCCACTATAGGCAAGCACAAATAACAGTAAAATACTCTCAGTATTTAAATTTAACCAAAATATAAAGTTATAACTCCTTACCCTATCACAAGTTTTTGAATTTTTCATTTTGAATAATATACAAATGGAAAAAAAAATGCTTATTTTCACTGATATATTAAAGCATGTTATTTATTTAATAAATTAACCAGTGAATCTTGAAAATGATTCTTGGCAATTTAGGCTCATCTTTATATTTCTTTTAGGTTATTTACAGCTGAATTCTATATAAATTATTTTTCTGTTAAAAGCACAATAGTATGTCAAGAGTAAGAAACACAAAATATTGCTTCAACCTAATTGAAAAGTTACTGAAGATAGAGCTATCAGTTTGTTGAACATGGAGATCTGAGTTTATTCTAAATTGTATTTCAATTGAATAATCGAATTGTTTTTCTTTTGCCATTTAAGAGCTTGTTCTCCACTCCCAGTTATAACATTCTAAGAATTTGCATTATCCCTTATCTAAAGAAAATGCTATCTACTCCAGTTGTTTCCTTTTTTTTTATCAGTAAATAATTTCCTTCTACTCTTTTAAGGAGAGATATCCAGCAGCAAATGAACTTATATTCTTTTTTATCACTTATGATTTCAAATAAATTCGATGCTTTTTTTTCTAATTTATTTTGAGATATCTCTTTAAAAGATTTATTTTCAATTCAGTTTATATCAGTCAATCAATAAATAAAAAATTAGAGTATTAAAAGTGTTAATTTTTTAACAAAATATTTTAGCAATCCTAAGTTTTCAAATTTTTGGAAAGAATTAACCAAACGACATTTTTCGTAAGAAAAATTCTAATTTTAAGCGTTTTAAAAATTGTATAAATTTTTTTCTAAATAATTCAGAAAAGTTTGTTTGGGAGAATCGCCTGAAATTCGAAGAGTGTGAGCATGCGCATTCGTCCAATAAAAACTGTCCCGTTTACTCCAATAGGAGACATCGATTGTGCAAACCCAAACAATCTTTTTTTTAACCGAGTATACGGGAGTTCCCCTTCTGTTATCACACTGTTGTTCAAAAGCTGCAGGCATTTGGAAAGGATAACAGAGTGAAGGAAAGCAGCGATTGAACTCGTTTTAAAGAAATAGTAAGTGCTACGTTTCCATTTCTTTTCATACACTTGCATGAAATCGCGGTTTGAAGTGCACGTTCTGTGAATTTATCCTCAGTGTTACCAACTTATTCAGGTTATCGTGTAATTTTTGTAAAAGTGATGAAAGTTAGCTTGAAATTAACGTATTTAACCAAATCAGTAAAAGCTTAAGAATTATTTTAATGTTACTGTGTTTCTCGTTCTAAGATTTGTGAATATTATTGCAGTAGTTAATTAATTCTTTGTTGATGCCGATGTGTTATATATGGTGTATTTATAAATGCTATTGGGTTACATATATCTGTGTGTATTTCACAAAATGTTTAAATCTCATTTATGACAATGGTCAAAATTAGTATATTTTACGAAAATTAATTTTTAAAAATGCTGATTTGAAAGTTTTTGATAAATATACCTGTACATTTTCATCAATTCTATAAAAAAACTTAACAGTTTCTTTACACAAAGGCATGTGTAGCAATAAATGTCTTGATGTTGCTTTAAAGCTTTCATAAAAATAGAATGTTTATTTTGATAATTAAGCAAATTTACTCTCTTATTAAAAGCTTTTATTTAACTTACAATGTATGTATGTATGTATGTATGTAATTTGTTCGGGTGGAATCTTGCAACTCAATTTTGAAGCTGATATCTTCCTCCCATTGAGCTGAAATTTTGTATACACGTTTAGTTTGGATGACAATGCATGTTTTGACCATTTATATTCCGATATTGCTATTAATTAAAAAGATATTAATTAAAAACGTTAAACTAGTTTTGGGCGCCAACTTGGATATATCTGCATTGTTGTAATAATTTTATTGTTACAACAATGACAAAAGTTGGCGTCGAAATTCAGTTTTCAGCCAAACTGGAATTTCACAACGTTGCGCTATTGACTGTATTAATTAACTTTGTCTAAAAAATAATTACATTTCTACAACGTAAAAACAATCTAATTTCTACAACGTATGCAATTTTTTTACAAATTTCTATCTATTTCCTTGGATTTAAATTCAAAACAAAAAAGTAGAGCTATTTTTCAAGTAGATTGGTACATTGTATACCTTTCTCAACGCTGCCAAGTTAAACTGAGATGGAGTATTGAAGAAATTCTTTAAATAATTTATCTAACTTTGATCTATGAAACTCAGACAAAAAATAATTACAGAATCGGAAAGATCATTTTTTAATGTATCTTACCCATCAAAAAGGAATCTGCTAGGAAAACAATAAGAGAAAAATATTATCTAGAAATGCAATATATTTTCGATTAAAAAAAATAATTTTACAATAAAATGAAGTAATTTTTTAAAGAAATTTTCTAATTTTAAGCCTACGAGTAATTTAAATATACCTCATTTTATCACCAGTAATCTAAACACACACTACGACATGTGTCCTTAAATTTAATTACAAATAGAATCTGTTAATTTTATTTGAATTTAATAATTGATTTTTTCAAAATCAAGTTTCTAAAGATGATCTGAGCAATTAAAAAAAATAGATTCTTACGTAGAAGATATTCAATGTCCAGCAAAAAATTATCATTATTTGATAAAACTTTCTTTTTTGATTACAAAATGCGTTTTTAGTCTTAAGCATTTTATTGATTAATACAAATATTTAAACGCCTTTTGAAGTTTTTAATAAACAATTCAAATTTTCTTCTAATATGTTAGAGAAATACATCCCTTATCTTCAAAATATTTCAAATAAATAATATATTCTTTAAGTTTTACAAAAATAGTCAAAATTTTAATTAAACATTTAATAACTTTGTCATTTATGAAGATATAATCTCAGTAAACCTTTTTTTCGTGTGTAGAACAATGTTAGCCAAAATCTGCATGAAGATTGAAAAAATTGCTTAAAAATTACGGATTTAAAAAAATTGTGTTTTTAGTCTAATACCATTTTGCGAGCATTAATTCAGCTAAACCAGGGATGGTGAACCAGCGTTCAATGAGTTGAACAGGCTGAGAAACCTGTCCAGCGATAACTAAAAAGTAAAAAATAAATTAAATGTAAAAAAACTTTAAGAACAAGCTTTTATTTAAACGCGCTAAAAGAATAAAATAAACTTTTCCTTTAAAACTTTTTTTACTATCAACTTATAACGTCATTAGACAATTTATATGATATAAAAGCTTGTCGCGAGATTTACCTGTGTAGATAAACAAGTAAAATAAATAACTTGACCTGATTGATTTTGGTTTTTAAAAATTCAAACTAAGTAAATATGAGTACTTAAATATTGCGCCAAGCTTTTATATCATATAAATTGTGTAATGACGTTATAAGTTGATAGTAAAAAAAGTTTTAAAGGAAAAGTTTATTTTATTCTTTTAGCGCGTTTAAATAAAAGCTTGTTCTTAAAAAAGTTTTTTTACATTTAATTTATCAATGGACATAAATCAGTTGTTTGCAGAGGAAATGTTTTCTTGTATTGTACACACATTGTATTCATACACACTTTAAGTATTTGTTTTTTTTTTAAACAGCTTAGAAAGAAAATTTTCATGATTCTCTAATTTAAAGTCTGTAAAAAGTATCTAATATATATATATATATATATGTATGTGTGAATTTGTATGTGTTATCTTTCCCAAAAATTATTTATTTTACTGACAACGGTGTTATCATATCACACTAAGTTTCTTTTTTTCATTTAAACATTTTAGGTAGCAAATTTATCATGATTCTCATTTTTAAAATCTGTAAAAAATATCTAGGTATTTAAAAACATGTATGGGAATTCGATTATAATGTTATCTTTACCGAAATTTAAAATCGGCAGTTTATTTTACTGATAAAAATTTTACCTTATCAGAACCTTAAAATTTCGCAATTGGGAAAAAAAAAAAAAAGACATACATACAAACCACACACAATATTCCATTAAATTAGTTATACATTTTGAAAAATAAGTGTCAACGGGAATTTCCCTAAAATCACGTGCAGAAGTTTAAACGTTCTTATTTATTTCGTACTGCTTTGTTCTGAATATCATATTTCAGTTTGATAAAATATCAAACGCACAATTAATACTTTTCGTTGAATTCTAAAAGAAAGATAAATTATTAATCGCCGGTAGTGACGACAGATGTCAAGTTGCAACTGCAACCATTTACGTAGGCGAGTTAGACTGCATAAAAACCAACATTAAAGCGAAACCGGAATAAACTGCTTTTCTATTCCCGAGCTGGGAGAAGGTTTTGTCAGCCCATTTTAATTTTTATTGAATTAACTTCCAGTAAGTTTTCTAATACTAGAGTACTTGCACGTTGCTTTTGCTTTTGCATATAGATGTGTAGAATTTTATGTTTAAATATTGCGAATGTTTTTCAATTCTATATGCAATGGATTTTCAGAAAAATATGTTCTTATACTAGAGGAAGTATATTTGCTTCGCGATGGATGATTAGTTGAAACTACGAATATTTTTGTATTCGTTTTTATATTGGAAGATTTAAATGTTTTTTTTTTTTCGTTTCCACAAATAACTAACATAATATTGCACACTTGGAAGTTATTTTACATCCGTCTTGAATGTTAATTAATCAATATAAAATGATGTTAATATTGATTAATTAACATTGTTTATTAACTTCAAAAAGGGAATATACAATTCTGAAAAAAGTATTATTTTAACGTATACTTAAATTTCTTATAAAATAAGATAAATTTCCAATTCCAACATTTAAAAGAATTATTCCTTATGTAGCATATATTTTTGTAATTAAGGTAATCATACATCCCAAATTTTTAGTGCATGTCCCGATTTTTACAGCTCGTCTTTTGGTCCTGAATTTATAGCATTTGCCCCGAAAAACAATAGTATGAGAATGTAAAAGATGCATTTAGTCATTTAAGAACTAAAAATGAGAATAAACTGAGAACACAAATTTAATTATGAGACGGGGCGCGCCATATCACCCGGTCGCATAAAACAGGGAATTCCTCATCTAACGTTTATTTTGGGAAAATGGCGGGGTTCCATTTCTCATTCCGGGATTTCCCCTATCCTCAAACACACCGAATATTTATTGACATCAAGCATTTTTGCGTCTTTGTGAAAAAAATATGTATCACTATTAAAAAATAAAACAATTTATTTGTTTTGATTATATACAGTGAAAATCATATAACACGTAACTGTGGGGACTGAAATATTTTTCACGTTAAAAGAATTTCGTGTTCAAGGATATTGAAAAAACAACAACTTATATTCAGCAAAATTAAGTTTATTAGAGTACATTTAATTTATATATATGTATATGCATGTTCTAAATAAAAGTAAATGAAACAAAAACATTCGCAAGAACTTTTTGAAATTTAATAGAGAAAATTTTCACGTTTTTTGAAAATAAAACATTTGTTAAGCTTTTGGAAAAAAATCTGCTGGATATATAATACTCCTTTGTTTAGCAAGTTCATTGTTTCTTTCTAGCATTAAAGGTCCTGAAAGGGGAGCAATCTGAGATCTCGCTTGTTTGAACGTATCAAGTAAAGCCGTCTCTAATTCCTCGTGCTTGGCTGTTTTCATCCTTTTTAGCGCGTTTTTCACATAGTGAAAAAAAGCGCTATTAGGACGCAAATTTCGTCTTCGTTACATATTTTGTCGTACCTTTTTCTCAGCCAATCGTGTTAAATCTGTCGAGAGCTCAAACGCCCTCCCGTTGGTGTGGTGTGGTAGTTAGGAGAGGGGGGTGTGTGTGTCCAGCTCAGGTGTCGTCCGCGTCACTTGACCATGGTTCAAAATTACGCGGACCGTCGCGAAAAGCCCTCGTGTTGCTGATCAGTGCGACGTTAATATTCTCTCTCTCACTCACTCACTCAGCCAATAATTAACCGATTGACCTCGGTTTTTCGGCATTTGGTCGCATTTGTGCCCTAGATGAGCCGAATAGTATTTAAATTTAATAATTTTAAAAAAAATTTAAATTTTTTTTAAGTATAGTACTACTTTCTGAGAGTAAAAAGTTCATTAGTTTCATTATTGTAAAATACAACATGTGAAAAACGCGCTAAAATTACTTGGCCATGCCAATGATTGATATCTTGTTTCACTCTGTTTCAAACAATTCCGTATAATTTACTTTTTTTAAAAATTATTGTTGATCATGTGAAGTTTGCAATACCAAAATCTTTACAGATTTCCATTTTCGTCTTCGGTTATTGATCAACAGCCTTAAAAAGTTTCTTTTTTCCCTGAGCTCGTAAAAAAATTCTTCTAACATTGAAAAAAAAATTATAAACAAACCAAACTCACTAATTTTTACGCAAACTGTGTGTGATGTACTCGTCACCGAATTCCAAAGCCATCTGATGAGAGATTAGATGTTTTGTGTGGCGTTTGTAAGGGTGGAGGGTGAAAGTAGCCTAGATAAATAAAATTAGCTTGTGTCACAGACTATTGCGAGGGTATTTCAAATCCCAATTCAGCCTCCCTTTTAGGAAACATGTGGAAACACCTCTTTCATTTCACACCTCTTTAAATCTCGCCTGCGTGGCTGGTGTTTTCCTTATTTTGTTCATTCCCAGAAGGGAAATCGTTTCGTGTTAAGAGGAAAAAATCATGAAAATACAAAGAAGTTTGTCAAAACCATTGTATTATTTCGTGTTAACCGATATTTCGTCTTAAGCGTTTTCGCCTTAAACGTATTTTCCTGTGTATAGATATATATGTTGACCAACACACCACCTCCATCACAATAACAATAAAATAATCTATTTGCAAAAAAAAAAAATTTTTTTTATAAAGCCTCCCGAACTTCAAAATATGGTCACCTTAAGAATCCACATTGAGGAATTATTTCAGTTTAACATCCATAATCCAGGTGTATTTCCCTTTTTTTTAAAAAAAACTGAAAGCTTGAACGCATTGGCCATTTCTCAATTGATATTTGCTTCGCTACTTTTCTGACACCTGCTGCATACGGCGCGTGAATTTCAAAGAGTAACTTGAAAATCATCATAATAAATTCAAAACTAGCGACTGCCTTTTTATTCAAGAAAACAATCTATATCAGCCATCGTATATATGTGTATGTATGTGTATAACGGGGACCAAAAAATAAAAAGTTTTTTTGACACAAAATTTAAACAATAAATTTTTAACATTTTTATTCGGTAATATAATCGCCCTCGTTGTTAACTTTTGCCATCTGGTGTGCAAATTTTCAAAAACAGATCAATAAAAATAGTCGGGTTTTGAGCAAAATACTTGGAGATGGTGTAAAATGATCGGAATAATTGTAAATCCGACGATGCAATATCGGGTCAGTAAGGTGGTTAATTAAGGCAGCACCTTTCACACCAATGCGTTAAATTATTCTCCAGAGTGCTAACTTACGCAGGGTGATCTTGCAGTATCGTGTTGCCTTTTCTGCCTGTCGCTGATATTTTTCTATTAAAGTTTAATGCTCTCTCTCTATATATATCCAGTTGTTCAGAATATAATTTGCATTCGCGATTTCTCATGGTTTTAGTCTTTTAGAATGAGTTGGATACTCCGCGCCAAACATACAAGAGCGCTTTTTGTGGGTGTTTAAGCCCTGTTAATAATACTTATGGCAATTCATCCAGTGAGACTAAAATTGCAGAAAGTAATTTTTCAATCAAAACTAAATTTAAAAAAGAAAAATTGTGTAAAAATTAACCAAAAGTTTACTTTACAATTGATCTCCGCTTTCTATCCTTACACATTCGCGTATATCGTTGGGGAGGGGTGACCAGAGTGCCTAGCTGTCTCATCATAAGGATTTTGAATAACTGTAATGTTACATCTTGCCCTTTGTTATACATCCCCGTGTAAAATTCAACAGCTTTCTCTGAGAAGATATCCAACCTTCGAACTCCTATCCTGTTTCATTTCCTTTATGGTCGTGGTCCGAACTTTCACACATGCTTCATTCTCCTTTCAAAATATAAACTAAAAGATGATGAATAAGTAGTATTTGAAAGAAAAATACAACAAAAATCTAGGGCAGCTGAAGTCAGGTTTGCATTACAGATAGGTTGTTGAAAGATGTCTACAAGAACGAATTAAATATTTTCTCTAAATGTCTGTATGCTTCTTTGGAAACGTTGTATATAAAAAAATTGCAAATTCATAAAAAATAGGAAAAATAAATAAATAAAATATCAAAATACTTTTTATTAATGTTGAATATAACAAAAATGTTTGAATTATCCAAGTGCGATCTCGGGCTTTAAGGATCGAAAAGTGAGTTAACAGTAATTTGAGGATATTTATCTTTCCCCTATTGTAACGTGGCGGCTAAAATGAAAAAATGCAAAGAGATATTCGGTACTGTAATTTGAAAAATATTTAGACACAAAAATGCTAAAACAATTATGTATCTCAGCCTAATATATATAGAACTTAGATACCAATAAAAAAATCCACAAATTACCCAATACTAAAAAATTAAAGTTTCCAAAAGCATTGAAATCTCAAATTTTGATATTCGCTATTGTATAATTTGAAAATTATCAAGACTCAGCTATTTAAGTACTTTAATATATTTGAGTATTTAAGTATTTTACGAGTAAGTTTCTGAAGATCTTAAGGGATCATTTTGAAAAGATCTAAAACGTGAAGAAATCTTATCAACACTTCAAACAAGATGCAGATCTTAACTTAGTGCATAAAATTTTTGAGATTGACTATAAAATTTTTATTACTTAGATGTATAATAAACTGGTTTATATGTGTTCTATTGTATAGTATCCAATAATCACTCCATATGCAATTAAAGATTATTTTTCTAATATTGTTAAATTTATTAATATTATATGTTGTCAAATTATGTATTATTTCTCTTCAAAAATTTAATGTGTTTCTAAATATCGATAAATTTTAACTATTTCAATTAAGAATCTTGATTACATTGAAAATTAAAAGCATCTATATATTTTATTGTACATATTACCTCACAGTTTATTATCAGTAATTTGTGAATCCAAATTTTGACAAATTCAACCTTACTTGAATTAAAATCAATTTCTAATATTTTCAGATAATGTGGTTAAAAATCTGTTAGGGTTAATACTTAATAACCTTACTACGACCATTTAAAATTATGCCATCTCTGATTTAAAAGTTGGATGAAGTATTTATTTGACCTGATTAATAATGGTGTAAATGTAAGTTCGCCGAACTATTACTGGAATTCTTCAACTATGCAATTAACTGAAAAATGGATTGTATATCTGATTTAAAAGCAGTTCTCTCAGTTTTTCATATTATGCCTAACTCTATTCTTGGATTCAGAAATCACCCCGTAACCAGACTGACCTGCACCTTTTTTTTTCTTTTGGTGAAGCTTGGTTTTCCATCCTATAGCCTTGGTAGTATTTTTATCAGCCTTCAAAACAATTCTATGAGAGAGATAAAAAATGAATTCTTCAAATACGCCCTAAGTCAGTGCTTCTCAAACTTTCTACCTTTGCGACCCGATATTCAATCATAATTTTCATGCCCCTCCCATAAAATAACAATATATTGAATTTTGTAATACTATTCATGACGCTAAAGCTACAATATGACTTTAACCTCTTGAGTGCCACCGGCATATATAACATCTCTCTTAGCCAAAGCGTTAACTGCCCCGGACGTATATATGTCTTTTCGAAGTACGTTCTTCTATGTGCACTACTATTCATAAAATTATTCCGAAGGCTTTGGAAAATGCAATAAAAGGACTTTAACAGTGTGTTTGCGAAGAATTTACTTATTTCAGAAAAGTTGTTACTTTATTCCTTTTCATCCCCCCCCCAATACATTACATACTCGCCCTTACGTGGAAACCGGTGGCATTAGGGAGCTTATCACGTAACTTTTAATCGGAGAAGGGATTATTTATTAACCGTACAAATTATCACTTGCTCTTAACCTAGTATTGTTAAGTTAATTATAAAATACATTGTGCAGTTCAGATACATTTATAATTGTATTATTTCAGTGCAAATGTGTATTGTATGTTTCATTTTGTCAGAATATATTTTGTTTGTTTACTTTCAGAAAATTAATATATATATTTTTTAAATAATCATTTTGTTTTCGAATTTTTAATGTGCTCTCGCACCCTCATAATTATCACGCCCTCTAGGGGTGGGGGCGCCCCACAGTCAGAAAAACGCTGCTCAAAGTGCATCATTCTTTAATATCGTTGAATTTTAATTGTGTGTGTATGAACAACATTCTAAAACTCACCCAAATCCTGCTGTAATTTGTTTCGAGATAAAATAGTCAAATGTGTTTTTCGTTATTGCTATAGTATGTGACATTTATCCAAAAAATAATTTTTTTTTCACGCTTCCCTATTTGAAGTTGCAAATTCATACACACTAAATCTGAGTGACAAAAGTATGTTCTTTTATCACTTGAAGACGCGCGTCATTCTGTGCCGGCAGATGAAATGTTTCGCATTTTGTATAAATACATGGGAGATATTCGGCCTTGAACTACATGAAAAGTCCAAAATCATTGTCTTGTTACTAACAATGATTTAGTTCGTTTTTCTTTTTCACTTGCAAACAAAAACACTGGGCTTCAAGAAGTACAGACAATTCCTTAAGCATATGGTTTGCTAATATTCCTTTAATTTAAGGAAATAAATGCTTGTTGTGATTTATTGATGGATATTATGAATGCCGAAATCTAAATTAATCACTCATAAAAAAAAAAGAATTTACTGTGCGGAATCATTATCATCATTGCACAACGTCATAAGTTTTTAGATTTGTTTTCTGGAATCAAAAGTATCAAAACAAAACAAAAAAAATCATGTGTATTTTCTACCTAGTGAGGAGCAGTTTCGTTTGAATTGATGTTATTTATTCCGGGATCTTTTTTTTTTTTTTAATAATAAAAAAATACCGCTGGAAAAAAAGCAGTATTTAGTCAAATATAAATCTCTCCACTATGGATACATTTGTTTTTATTGCCTAATGTAGTTTATATGTAGAATTTCATCATTATTCGTTTTCCTGATGGTAATAATTTTCATAATCAACACTTTGGATTATTAATTTTGAGTTTCGTTTTCTAACTCTGGAATATACAAGATTTGATAGACCACAGCTGTTTGTTTAGAGGTTCATTTTTCTTAAATTATGAATCCTCTCATCAAGTTATTGATAAACTTTTTATGAGAATTTTGGAGTGGAAGTTGTGTTTTGTCTTATTAAGCAATTCTGAATGCGTCTTGTTTTTTCAATCTTTTTTTTTTTAATTGAGTAAGCTGTTGGAAAAAGACTAGTGTAAAGAATCTGGAACAGTTTCCATATTACTAACAAAATAGATAATTCTTTTTGTCAACAATAAATGCAGATAAAGTTAGAATATGCAATTTAGTTTTGTTCGCTCTCTATTCCTCTACAACAGTAACACTCAAATTGGTAGCTCGTGGGAACATTTTCAGTAAATCGCGTTATCTCTCCTGTGTTGGCCTTTTGTAGAGATTGTTGCCAAAGAGTTATCTACATGGCATGGAGCTTTTGATTTTCAAGATGACGATGCTGTGGAGTTGCTACTGATCGATTTTCAGAATGATTGATCTGCAAAATCGATTTCTTCAAGCATTGAAAATATTTGGTTTCCTGCTCCTGTCATTAACATAACTTCCCCGCACTCTCGAAGGTACAGCTAGTGGCGTAACGGAGATGATTAGGGTCCCCTTGCAAAGTTAGGTTTGGGGCCCCCAAGCCGGATCTTACAAAGGGTATTTCCTTGACGTCAGGGGGTCGTACTTTACGCCATTGGGTACAGCACCATCTATTCCCTAAACGCAGTCAAACACACAAAAATAGGTTACAGCGTGTCACAAGAAGGGTCATCTTAAGACTTTAAAGCGTGGCCCAGAGAAATCTTAGGATTTTTTGAGGCCCTGGGCCTCTATGCAAAAGTAGGCCCTACCTGAGATCTTTAAAACTAGATAGTAGATAGCATGCATTGTCTAATACTCATTCAAACGGTAATTTGAAACAAATAAATGTGCACGACTCAAATCTCAAAGATCTAGACACAAACAATCTCGACCGATGCCGCATTTCGACTAAATAAGTTGAATATTTGTTTATGGTATTAGGCCTAGGCTTAGATATGAACAACTGTCTTTATATAATAATACAGTCATACCACTTGACATGCAGTTTGAAATTCCCTGTTTTTCGGAGAATTTGACAGGAATAATTTTGGACCATTAAAATTATCCGGATCATGATCTTATTAGGACAGAGTCGAGGTCCCCGCCAAGGGTAAGGCCCGGGCCCAGTTGGCCCATGCCTTAAGACGTCCCTGGCCACATGTCTAACAACAAATATATTAATTATATGAAGAATAAGCGAGAGTTGCAATAATCGTCTTCACATAATTTAAGGAAAACAGAATGCAAGATAAAGATATAGCAAAATTAATCCTTTTATTATATTTAAAAACTTACGTTAATGCTACGTATTTAACTGCGACCGGCAGTTCTTGGAAATTTTGCAAGTACGCGAACGCAATGCAGCCAGTCGGTTACTAAAACTTGAAATTAAATCATGGATTTTTATCTGCATTTCGCTACTGTTGTGATATTAGTGTTGTTACAATTGGTGTTCACAAAAAGTAATACACATACATACATTTAACGTATTCGTTTCTATATACTTTTGTTCAGAGCTGTGTGGAGTCGGAACAGATTTTTGGGTAAAAGGAATCAGCTGGAGTCGCTAAAGATACGCGGACTTCAGTTTTTGTTGGAACAGTTTAAATTTGATATGAAATTAAAGTGAATGGAAAATAAAATTTTGTGACAAACTGAGTTATTATTTATTATGAATTAGATTTTGTGAAATATTAGGATAATATTGAAAAGGCTAAGGCAAAGCGAATTAAAATAAAGAATCAAGAGCCTTTTTAGATAAATGAAAAGATACAAACAAGATTTCTACACAGATTTCCACTTGAAGAAATTGAGAAATATGATTGTGTTGTTGCAAGACACCACTTTTAGAACACACAAATCTATCCTGAAAAGTTAAAAGAAGTAGCCTTAGTAATTACATCTCTTCCATCTACTCAAGTTTGTGTGGAAAAACTTTTCACAACTCATCAAATCGAATCTACTGTCTTGTATCAAAGATCTTGTTGAAGCCATGTTGTTTTCCAGAAATTACTAATGTCCGTTTTTTTTTCTTTCGTTTTGTAATAAATGCTAATTAATATAAATAATCTGCTATGCCATCAGTTTTTTTTTTTAAGCATCTTTTATATTTTAGAAAAATAAGGTATAGCGCTCGTGTGGAAATGTTTACATAAATATAAGGGAGTCGGAGTCGTTAAGTTTAAAATTCCTGGAGTCGGTTAAGTATACTTTTTTCGGACTAATAATATCAAAAGCAATTCTTTACGTTATTTTTATTCACTTTTTTTGTTTATATTCATCGTTGTTGACATTGATAGAGGTGATCCAAGTATAGATATAAACGGGCTTAGATTTAGTTGTAATTTCAACTTGAATTTTGCTCCTTTTGGTTATATTTAGTATGTATTTCTCATCCACCTCCAGTGGAGTTTTCTGTTCTTCTCTAGCTGAGAACTATAAATATGTATGGTGGAAGTAGAACAAGGATCCTGATTTGTGATAGCGAATCCGTGCATTTTCGTTGAAGCCTGCCAAGATAAATCTGAAGGGAATGTACACACTAATGAACACTGTAAAGCAGCGATACTCAACCTACGGCCCGCGGGCTACATGCGGCCCACCGGTCCTCTGTAAGTGGCCCGGTCATGGCCCATTGCTCTGAAGAACTCATTCATCTATTAAAATTTGGTGGGAAATTTTTTGTTAAAAAAAATCAAATACATTAATTTTGCTGTCGATGTCGTATGCCTGCCAATTGATATATTTATTTTTTTTCTGATTAGTGATAATAAACAACAGTGAAGTAGCGACCATTTTATGAGTGGAACTAATTTGTAACAATTTTTCATATCTTGCAAGCGAGAAATATTCAAAGAAAATAGATTGTTTTAAGACGATTGGGGAAGATGACTATTTTGTAGTGAAAAACAAGCATGGTTCAGTAATTGTTTGATCTGTTACGAAAGTGTTGTATTTAAAAAATACCATTAAACAGGAATCATGCAGTGACACTTTTCACGAAAACTCTTTCAAGAGGTGATATAAATAGGCTTACTTGAATAACCTTTACAACAGCCAAAAAGTGTTTTATCAGTGGTAATGTCACAGCGGTAACAAAGTCACCCTATGAAATCTGTTATATTATTGGTAATCATATGAAACCGTTTACTGATGTAGAAATTGTGAAATGATGATTCTTAAATGCTTCAAATGTAGAAAAATTTAGTGACAATAAAAAAATATGAAAAATTATAATTTAAAAAAAAAAAGCAACATAGAAGTTTTAATGTTTTGATCAATTTTCACATTTTAAATTTTCTGTGTTATTTTGGTCAAAAAACATTTCTCCCCCTCCATTAATTCTCATGTTGCGGCCATGCGTGAAACAGCTATCATATGTCTGAGGCCCGCGTGAAATAGCTAACATATGTATGTAACCCGGCAGAAAAAAAATTTGAGTACCTCCTGTTTTAAAGGGTTTTAAAAAATCATAATTAACCAGAGTTGTCTTCGTGATTAAACTTTTCATACGACGCTTAGAAAAAGCATGTTTAAAATTTGCTTTCCTGATTCCTATTTTGGCGTATCCAATTCATCCTTTTAATTGCGTAGGATGGCCAGTTTCATTTTTAGCTAACTTAAATAATTTTCGATGAGCCAGGCACTCGCACAATGTGGACAAAGAATTCAATAATTTCTTTTATTCAACCAAATAATTTGCAAGTTTTGTGTGGGTTTAAGAAATAGAATAGAAGTAAACCTCAACCTAAGATAAACAAAGTACCAATAACTAACTATACAGCAATGAAGGGGCGGGGGGGGGGGGGTCACGTTGTCCGGTTTAAAAAATTGTTTCAATTGTTTTGCTTTGTGTTTCAAAAATTTTGTGAAAATATTAAGATGAAGCTGAATAATCTGTCGTCATAACAAGTGGTATCACTATTATGCTAAAATATTTTTTGAATTTAAATTAAATGTTTTCTGTTATATGTAATTAAAGTATTATTTTGTTGCAGAACACATTCATTAGAAAATAACATATTAAAAAACTAGAGCTTTACGGCTATTACAAGTTTTGGTTTTATGCCTTTGCAAACTTTAAATGCGTTTTTCTCAAACTTTCAATTTTGAAGATTAAGTGTTTTATAATCCCTGAGGCTTTTTTTTTTCTGTTCTAGATAAAATCTTGAAATATTTTTTGTATATTCTTCTATACGTATGTTTTATTAAAGTTAGCATGGATTTCGGTCTGAGATCTCCGGTTATTTTTTTATAAAATGCTAAAGTTAATATTTTTAAAGTTATTTGTTTTTTCAGATTTAGCTAGGAAAAAAAAAAATATTGAAAATCAACCAGGGAACAGATTTTCAAACCCATACTAACTTTCGTTCGCAATAATCTTAAGAAACATAAATCACTTGAAATAACTAGAAAATTTTAAAAATTGAGCATTTATACTACATAATTTGTGCCCTTTTTTAATTTTAAGTGGAAAGATAAACTAGGTTAGAGGATTGCCAAAATAGATCTTAAAATTAATGATCGTCTTTATAGTGTTTGCAGAAAGGGTACTGTCTAGTCGCGTTTTTCTGAATTTTCATGACCCTAAAGCAGTGCTTCTCAAACTCTCAATATTGGTGACCCATTTTTCAATCATAATTTTCATCGCCCCCCCCCTCCTCCCCTACGATTTTAATCATAATACGTACAAGTCCTCAAGATACGTTTTAAAATTTTGCATACAATTTTATTTTTGACAAGCCCATGGGAGTCGCTAGTAATTATTAAACTTGTTCTTAACTTAGTATTGAGAAATTAGTTATCAAATACACATTCATAAGTATATTATATCAGTGTAGATGTGTATTTTATTTTTTATTATGCCAATGTATTTTGTTTTGCTTCCTTTTAGTAAATTTGCAATTTTTTAAATTTTTTATTTTCGATATGCTCGCGTCCCCCCCCCCCTAGAGTTTGAGAAACACTGCTCTAAAGTACCCTGTTCTTTCATTTTGCTTTGAATCGAACCATTAGTGTGTGTATGTGTACTGTTCATAACAATAACAAAAGAAATTGATGACACAGCGGTCGCGAGATAAGACTATTTTTATCAATTTTGCCATTCAGTATGAAGTCAGATAAAATGATATTAGAAGTACGTTATTTTTTGAAAATGCTTCAAATATATGTGATTATCAATTTTTGGAAGTGATGTAATTTTTTTTTTTTTTCCTACTTGAAACTATACAGTTTTGACAATTTGTAATTTTGGATATACACCAGACTTTTTTTTTACGCGGTCTTTTTTCATACGATTTTAAAATAACGCATTACACGAATTTTACGAATAAAAAAAAAAAAAAAATTGGGGACTCGTGCCCTTTGGATGAGAACGATTCGAAAACAAGTTGTGGCAGTTTATGAGATAATAAAGAAGTCGCGATACTGGCCAAGTCGAAGAGCTTGAATTTTGCTGCAAGTATGCAGCAGCATTTTCTAATTCATGATTCTGACTTAGAGCTTGCCTTTTAAAATTTGTGCGTAATCTTTTGTAGCCGGATGTTAAGAATTATACAATTAACTTGGAAACCAAAAAGACAGCTGCTAAGACTCTTGTAACAACAACAACAAAACAAAAAAGATCAACACAGGTCGTTAATAACGAACGAAATTCTTCATTTGAATCAAAGCAGACAGTTGTGCTAGACATATCTGTGATGATTCATAATAAACGTGCACGTTTGTTATCAAGTAGTAATAAAAATAGTTGTTAGTAGTTTTATTCCTAATTTCAATTTGAATATTACTTCTAGACTGTAAATTTTCACTGTACACTAATTTTTTTTTTTTGTAACAAAAATGAATTGTTTTTGTTTTATAAATGTGTAACAGGGTTTTTGTATTGTTACTTTTTTTGCACGGTTTTTTAGGAAAATATTTAGAGGTTTTTTTATCTTGCACGATTTTTTAAAATTGTGGAACATATCCCCAAATTTACCATTTGTCGAATGTATTTTTTTACACGATTTTTTCTACGGCTTTTTAATGAACGTATTTACGGTGTAAACAGAAAAAAAAGAAGAAAATTGGGTTTCTATTGTGAACTAGTAGATTCTCTTTTCTGAGAGCTCGGGTGGCTTCAAATTTGTATAAATAGATTAGTAGATTGCTTTTTATTTTCATAGGTTTATTTAATGAAACAAATCTAGGAAACAAAAACATGTACAAGAACTTAATGTGAAATTTAATACAAAATTTTGAAATTCCAAAATCTTACAGATTTTCGTTTTTGTTTTCTGTTTTTGATCAACAGCCCTAAGAAGCCCCATTTTCATTTAAAGCGAAATAGCAGTTTGCTTTCCTCCTGACCTCTTTTCCATTGTGCTCATGATTTTTTTTTCTAAAATAGGAGGAGGAGGGGAAAAAAGAAAGACTTGGGGGAACCAAACTCATTGATTTTTACTAACACTGCGATGTTCTCGTCGCGGAATTCCAAAACCAACTGAGATGTTTTGGTGTGACATCTGTAGGGGTGGAGGGTGAAAGTAGCTTAGATAAACAAACCTGATTTGTCTCGCAGGCTATTCCGAGGGTATTTCATAGCCAAGTTATCCTCCTTTCAACAAAACATGTGAAACCACCCCTCTTTCATTAATTGCTAGCAAAACGTTGCGCGATACCTTTTCTATTATATCTTCCCACTTGAACTAAATCAGGGTTTTTCTGTGTCTTTATAATGTTTTAGGGGTAATATAGTTAAGAGATTTATGTGTCGTCTCTTGATTCACTTTATAGACATCAAAACTCGGTTCTGTTAGATCTTGCTTGACTTCATCTGTTTGAGTCACGGTGGATCCCCTTAATGGCTGTATGGCTAATTTCTTTGTTAGGCCTTTCGGCTAAAAATTTTATGACATACTGTGAATTTGCAAATAAGTTAGACTTCCATACTCGTCATTAGTATCCATTTAAAGTTACATGCATTCTCCGGATAAGCGGTTGGGATTCTTTGGGCTTATGGATTTTCCCAGTTAGTTTTTAGTTGAGGTTCTATATTGCGCTGGCACTTTTAACGTAACGGTTGGAGGTAAAAATTTGAGAATTATTGTTATTTTCATTTTTCAGGGGTGCTGGGTGCGCGTATGAGGCTTACGGGCCGTGACTTCTGTTTCTTTATTGTTATTTACAATATTGTTTATGTTCTCAAATCTATTTGTTGCTGGGATAATTTGAGTTATTGCATTTGAGGAATAATTGGAGAGCTTGTGGCTGTTCTTTTCGATGACAAAGCCATTTGTGTTGTTCTTATGAAGCATACGCTAAGACGTATCTGCCTTATACGTATAAGCGTCGTCAGATTAGTTCGAGAAATTAAGAACTATTAAATCAGTAGTATAAGGGAATCAGCATTATGGCGCTACAGAATTCATGTCGGTTACCTCTTGCTTGTGCAACATCGTAGCTAATATATATGAGTTGTAGAATTTCTGAGCTTTTAACATGGGTTTCAGTTATCTGTAAATTACATCTGTCAATCCTTGAGATTGGGCTAGTATCGAGGTTCGGAAGTTGGCAGAAGTGCGAGAAGAATTTGAGGTTGCCGAGTTGTATTCTAATTTTCAATTGGCGTCAAAAAATCGAGTAATGTGAAATAGTATTGAATCACTCTTGGAAATTTTTTTTATATTGAGTTAAAAAAAATTTTTTATACTGATTTAAAGATATGAGCATAAAATTATCGCATGGTCGTCATGGTAACTTATTTTTAAAAGCAATTTATTGAGCGTCTGTGGCTGACCGTTTCTGATAAATTCAAAGACTTGGCATAAATAAAAAGTCTGTAATTTTGAATCGTGTTTTGGATAATGAGATTGATACTTGAGCTGGCATTTTACTGACCATGCTTCGCCAAAAAAAAAAATCTGTGAGACAAGATACGTAACATTAGAACGTCCATCGGTATCAATTTGACACTGGAGCCTGTTCAGTTTCTCTTCCCCTTTCCGCATTTTTGAAGAGAATTTAATAATTTTTCGTGACTTTTTATTATTTTCCATGGTAATTACACAGTAAAAGTTTTGTGGTTCTAGGATGATTAGGAGAAATTTTACAACTAAAAATACCTTTAACGTTCGCTGGTGTCATTTCGACACCAAGGCAGTTTATCATCATTAATAGCTGTCGTTCAGCATTACCATTAGTAAAACAAACTTACCGAAGTATTATTGGGTTCACAGCGGAAACGAATATATTTTTCTAAAATTGTTGTGTCTAAGTGTTTCGTCATAGAATATTTGGTTATCTGCTCATAAAAAAAAATTCATTTGATTTTCGAACCTTGTGCAGAGCAGACACCATGAAACGACGGCTCATAGAAAAGGTTTAAGCCCTGATGAAATTGCTAATTTATTGCGAGAGCTTTCTGAGAATGAATTAGATGGTGTTGAACTGTTTTACTCTAATTTAGATTCCGCTGAAGACATAAGATTGAGTGAAAGTGACTGCGAAGAATCTGAAGAAAGTGCAGATATAATTAATAATCCATTAACTCTTCATATATATATATCGCTAGGGATAACACAGAATTGATACCGCATAATTGTAATGTTCCTAGCAGATTTGCGACTCTAAATGTTTTGTGACAAAGCAGTGGTCCTCAAGATTAGCGAAACATAATTGTCAACATCAGATGTTTATGATATAAAGGGTCACAGAATATGTTTATTACATGAAATAATATTAAACCCTACTGAACAGTAGTTCCGCAGTTATTAAGTTGAAATAATTATTTTTTATACATTTTATTTCGCGGTGTTGAAATGATACTGGTGGACGTTTAAGGGAAATCGAAATCCCGGACGTTTTAGTGTTAACAGGCGTGAATTTCTGTTACAGGAATGTTTCTAGTTTAAAATTCATTGATATTACTAATCCTGTGGTGCCCTGTATCAAAATTCCTTGGCCGTTCTTTTTTGGGGACCCCTTAACATTTTACGACACATGATATTCATTGGTAACACATATTGGGGCCCCGTATTATTGATACGGTGGGTGAGTGAGTGTATGGTTTAATGGCGCAAGAGCCAAACATGGCTAAGCTGCGCCAATCACAAGTTAAAATAGTAAAAGTCTAAAACAGCTAAAAATGTCTATAAAAGCAGTTTTCACAGTAAACTGCAAAATGTTATGCACAAAAAAAAAGTTTTATGCAAAAGTAAACAGATTTTGAAAGGAATCCCAACCCTCTAGTCCATAAAATATGATTGTGAGAAATATCACTTGCGGTTCCTGGTCGGCGTTAAAAGGTACGATCCAGGGGTAAAAAGAGGTATATCTAAGTCTTCGTCTACGTCATACATAATAGGTGGCAAGTACGCCCATGTTAGAATTACTTTTCAGAAGAAAGTTTATATTATCTTTATCAAGTTTCAGGTGATAAATGCGAACACGTGTTGTTTACCTTTGTCATGTGATCATTACATCACATGAATTTATGAACTAATCCGCTGGAAACACGTGATTGCAGTTATCATATGACTGTGGCATCACATGAAATGAGCCCACTGCAATCAAATTTAGTACAAGTCCTTGCACACTTTTCTTGCAGTGTAATAATCCACATACATCAAATAATTAAAAATAAAATTTGAAATTTTCTAATCGCATCTCGTATGTTATATAGCAGAGATGACGAACCAGTGGCATGCATGCCATCAATGGCACGCGACACAATATTTTGGGCACGCCAACGATCAAAACCTTTTTGCATTTTTTTTTTCAAAATAATAAAATTCACTATGAAGTATTACGAACAAACGCGAGTAATCTGTCGTGGAACGGCTGGGAGCACACTCGTTTGTTATTGTCTTGCCTTAGTTATGTCGTTGACTGCAGTTACTTATGATGCAAAATTTGTCTACGCATAGCATATAGTCAATTTCATTGATACAACTGCATTTTAAAGTTTATTTGTGTTATATTTACGATTTTTAACTGTTGTTTAACATGGCTAGTTCAGCAAAAGAACAAAAAGTGCAAGATAGTAAAAGTAACAGAGAATTTCAAACTTGGTGAATCTAGAATTATGTCATCATTAGTAAAGGTGCGAAAGCGGTGTGTGTTTTATGTTATGGAACAGTACATCGTTTGCAAAACGGCATTTTGAAACAAATCACTAATCATCTTGTCAAAAAAGTGGGCCACAGTAAAACTAATTAATTGCTTAGAAACCGTTTGGCAGATGACTCCAATTAAGCATGCATTCTATTGAAAGATACGTACATCTTACAATCCTAGTATAAGTTTTTTGTCCTCCAATCTGCAACAGAAGTCACACTAATGTTACTTTTTTAAAACTTACACGTGTAACTAAAACGTTTACAACTTTTCAATGCAAAAGTTATTTTTTCATAGTAAATAAAGATTTTGAGTTAGTATTTAGCCTATGATTTTTCCAATAATCACAAGTCAAAATCATTTGACGGCACGACTATATCTCATTAAATACTTCTTTAGAAAAAATGCCACGTTGATTTAAATGTGGTTGTAGTTCTAGAATTATACTATTTTTATCTAAAGCTTGGAAAATGCAATCTCGGATAATTGACACCAAAACATAAAAGCATTGTGCGCGTACATTTCAGGTTTCTTCGCAAAAAAAAAGGGGCGCGCGTGATACGCCGGATTTTACGGTAATTGCTAACGTGTATGTATAGCGTATTTTAAAATCCAAATGTAAAAAAACTGCATTAAAAAAAATGAAAGTATCCAAATACTTTTAATTCTTGCAGGTATTAACTTTGCTAATGATTATTGAAACTTTTTGCTTAGATTGACAATAGTTCTAATTGTTAACTTTTTGTATTAAATGTTTTTATCATTGGATCACTCATTAGGCTTTTTTTTAGATTAAAAAAAAAAACATTTATTCTTTATAGAATGTGAAATAACTTCTCGTAACTTATTTTGAAGCATACATCTCTCGTAACTCGTTCAAACGTAAACATGGAAATCAACCACCATCTGGTTGTTGCCAGGCTTCCCCTTGACATTTTGTCTAATAATTCATAATTGTGCTACGGTCAGGCCATAATAAAATGTGCTTACATAATGTTTAGAATTCTAACGATTTTTTAATAAGTGGTAAATAAATTAATTTCCGCTTTTATTGTATAAAGTTTATATTTAAACCACACACACAAACCTTACAATATTATTTTTAAAATAATGTTATCCAGCATAGATTTTCTTCATAAAGCTGATACATAGAGGGGGAGGTATAGATTTTTTAAAAAATATAGTGGTAAATGTCACGATAACTTGATTAATGGAATTGGTTTGATTAAAAGTAGATTTTGACTTAGAATCTCATAAAATTGAAAAAAGAATGGAAAATCAATGTGGGTTTACAAGCGTCGAATTTTAAATTGTTTTGTTTTCTTTTGCTTCAAATGTTTACTGACGCTGTTGCCAAACGATTTTTTAAACTATGCTGGAATCATTTTTATTTGAGGACTAGCTGTTACCCGCCCGCTTCGCTGGGAATTTCATGATGTTTTATAAATTTTTACTGCTTATATATATGTATAAATTATTGATATCTAAGTCCTGCATTAAGAATTCGATTGTATTGAAAAATATACTTATACCTGTAACTGTCGCCTGTTGATAAAAAAAAGGGGCAGAACTCATCTAATTTGTGTTTTCTAAAAATCTCTAAAATTGAAGCATAGAATGATGTTTGCTCTTTCGTAACCCAAAAACCAAGTGGATTCCCGCAAAACCAATTTTCGGTGGATCTCTACTCCGTAAATTGAACATGCAAGCCAAATTTCAAGTCTAAATCTAACAGAAGAAAAAAACAAAAGTTTTACTATCAATATCTCAGTAATCCCGTTGAGAGCCGTTTTCCAAAATAACCGCTCTTAGCGGATTTCAACTCAACAAAAGAAAAATGCAAACCAAATTTCATTATTATAGTCCTAGTAGCTCGAAAAAAGTTATTTTTTTGTCAATACGTCCCAGTAACCCCCTGCACCCCCAGAACTTGATTTGCTTAAAATACATTCTTAGTGGATCCCTATTCAACAAAAGAAACATGCTTAACAAATTTCAAGTATATGGGTCTAACAATTAAAAACAGGAATTTTTTTCTGTAGCTCCTCTTGACCCCTCGCAACCCTCCTTGGGGGTCAATTTTCGGATTACTCTTTGTTAGAGGAACTCTATTCCATGAAAGGAACATGCCTACCAATTTTCAAGCAGGATGATCAAATAGTTTAAAATGGAAATATTTATCAATTACGCCTCTTAATCTCTCGAGATTAAACTTAGTAGTTGATATTCGCGAAACCCATTTTGTAACGGTTCTCTACTTTACGAAAGGAATCTGCTTATCAAATTTCAAGACTGTACGTCTAATAGTTTAAAAATGGGGATAATTATCTATAACACCGCTTGAGCCCCCGCAACGCCACTTCTGGGTCTGTTTTCACAAAACCAATTTTGTAGGGGAATTGCACACTATGAAAGAAATCTGCTTAGCAAAATTTGAAGACTGTGCGTCCTAATTGGACGCACAGTCCCCACAACGCGGCCTATGGGTCGATTTTCACAAAACACATTTTCTAGTGTATCTCTATCCTATGAGAGGAATCTGCTTACCAAATTTCAAACTGTGCGTCTAATAGTTTAAAAATGGAAATAATTATTTATATCTGCCCTTAACACCCCTTGAGGGTCAATTTTTCCCAAACCTGTTTTGTAGCGGATATTTACTCCATGAAAGAAACATTCCTACCAATTTTCAAGCAGGGAGGTGAAGTAGTTTAAAAACGAAAATATTTATCTAGTACGCCACTAAATCCCCCGCAACGCCATTTAGAGGTCTGTTTTCACAAAACCTTCTTATATCTAATCTCTACTCTATAAAAGAAATCTACTTATCAAATATAAAGACTGTGCGTCTAATAGTTTAAAAATGGAAATAATTATCTATAACGCCCCTTAAGTCCCGCAACGCCACTTCAAGGCAATTTTCACGAAACCCATTTTGTAGCGTATCTCTACCCTATGAGAGGAATCTACTTACTAAGTTTCAAGACTGTACGTCTAATAACTTAAAAATCGGAATTTCTGACGCCCCTTAAACCCCGCCCCCGCAAACAATTGCTGCTAATTTGAAATTACAAACAGACACTTCAATTTATTTATTTGTATAGATATAGATTGGGATTATATTAATTATTGTTTAAATGTGACTAAAAATGTAAATAAAAAAAAAAAAAGGATTAAAACTAACCGTAAAACTTATCAATTTTTTGTTTCTTGCATTGCTTTTTACTTATGAAGACTTGATTTATTATTTTTAAAAGTGCATCCGAAACAGCCGATGCTCTACTTAACTGAACAGTGAGATAACTATCATAAAAAAAAATTATGGCACGTGTCAGCGTATTATCATGTGCGCGTAACACTGTTATGTCTCATGAAAAGCATCGGTCGCCAGTAACCAAAACAAAGACTTCATTAGCTCAGCTTGGCGTTCATCTTGGCATTCAGTTTCACGTTCACCCGTATAGTTTCCGTTCCCGTAAGAATACGGGAATAAAATATAGCCTATGTTACTCCCCGTTAATGTAGCTTTCCATTAGTGAAAGAATTTTTAAAATCGCACCAGCCGTTTCTGAGATTAGCCGGAACAAACAGACAGACAGACAAAAATTTTAAAAATGGGTTTTTTGTTATGAGTACCGTATATACTTTTAGTGCATTAAGTAAAAAGCTGCTAATTTGAAATTACAAACAGACACTTCAATTTTATTTATTTGTATAGATTACTATTTAAAGCATTATTGGTACGAATTTTTGAGCATAGATAAGTTACATAAAGTATCCAACAGGTGCTTAAACCATAAAATATCCTATGTTTTTAAAACAAAGTTGGCAACAGTGAAGAAATTTCTTAAATAAAACATCGCTTTGTTTTTAATGAATTGAATTGAATTTCATAAAATCACGAAGATTTGTTGAATTCCTGCAATTGTGTATACTTTTGAAAATGTGTTTTAAGGTTTATAGCGTATAAATTTTTATATTGAATTTAAAAAGTACTTGTATTAAGTTTAATCAATGAATTACAATTGAAAATAAACTTCGTATCATTCGAAGAACAGTTTCGTTCAAGGATTTTTGTCTTTTTGTCTACGAATACTAAAACAAGTTTAAAACGAATCAGCTGTATTATCATTTTGGAAATGACCAATTTAGTAAGTGTTTTAAATTTGTTCTTTGCTTAAACTGAAGGCTTGGATGCCTCTGGGCGAAATTGATTTTCTTTTTGGCGACCGGTGAAAGTGTTCGCCAAACCATCATCTGTATCAGTAGTCGTCCAAAATCAGCAATGTCAAAATCACATTCAGGACTTACGTATTATTGCAACCTTTTGGCGACATTATGCGAAACGGAGCACATGGATGCCAACTTGGCGAGTTATTAATAGAGTTGGTGATTGTTGCGATAATACGTAAGTACCTCACATTGTAGTAGTAAAAAACTCAGATTAATAAATTATAGTTTGAAAAAAAAAAAACTAAAAAACACGCTTTTATACTGAATCGAACTAAAAAGTAAAAAAATAATTCTTAATAAAGAATAAAATGATTAACGAGAAAATGAATGTCATTGTGGTAAAAGCGTGGGGTGCTTTGTACTACATTTTTACACTAATTCAGCTTTTCGGAATAGAAATTATAACAATTGATACATTGATAGAACACCCCACGCTTTTACCCCAATGACATTCATTTTCTCGTTAATCATTTTATTCTTTATTAAGAATTATTTTTTTACCTTTTAGTTCGATTCAGTATAAAAGCGTGTTTTTTAGTTTTTTTCAAACTATAATTTTTCATTTTTTTATTCATTGTTGAATTTATCCTTGAGTTTGATATTTGAAGCTGGAATTTCGTGGCTGTGGAATTAGTCTTGCTCTTCAATGGATATTAATTAACGGGTCTGAAGTGTATTTATTCTCTCCGTTTACGAGGCCTCGGATCGTTATATTAGATTCCGTCTCTTTTGAACAGGTCAAACAAATAAAAGTGTGTGAAGAAGAAAAGTTCGAATTACGAAAATTTTTAATGTATCGTGTTTTTTTACGGATTAAATATTATAAAATTCCTCCTTTTTGTTTTCTTTTTTCCCATTTTCATGCATTGTCATCCACTTCCGAGCTATAGTCCGAATTTCAAGTCTCTAGCTCCTCGGAAGGTCACACAGTTTAAAATCAATTACAAAATTCCACCCGGATAGACATTAAAGAAAGCGAGTTATTAAAAACATGGTAATATTAAGTATCAATCGTTTTTTCACCTTTTAAACGTGTTCCTTTCATGTTAATTCGTATCATCATTTCTAAGCGTATTGCTTTATAAAAATAAAAAATATTTAGCATTTATACTCTGTTTCACCTCAAGTTGGCAGCATTAGGAAGGGTAGGAAATGTAACAATCCGCTTGAAAAATAATTCCAACTTGTTTTGGAATTTAAATGAAAGCGAATGCATAGTAAATTGTTAAAAAGTATCGTGTATTATCGAAATTGTGATTTTAAGGATATATTTTAAGTTAATCACATCTTAAAAGCATTTATTCCTTAATATCTGTGAACGAATACAATTAAAAAACAACGATTTGATGAAACTTCACTTGGCTAAAAACCGGTTTTCAAGATTACATCCTTGGCGGAGTTACCTAAGCATTCCCGCCAAATCAACGCCATTCCCATTGCGTCTTTGCTATCGTTCATACGTACTATTTTGATATTTCGTACAACTATCTTTGTTCTTGCTTTTTTTTTTTTTTTGACATTTTGAACATGTCTGAGATAGAAATGTCACCAACCTCGCTGTATACACCATCGAAGCGAGGAAAATCTATCCGAAGCGGAGCTCGGAAAAACATATCGACTTCGAGAAGAAAACCCGCAAGAATCCATCAGAAAAATCGTGAAAAAGGTTTCTGAACGGATTGACGTTTCGAAAAGAACTGTTTTCCGTATGAAGAAAGAAAAGAAGGCTTTAAGTGCTGTAAGTTCTCCTGGTAAAAAACGGCCCGGTATCGTAGGCAAGCGTAATAGGCTGGTGAAATATGAGGACTTCACATTGCATGCATTCGGCGAAAAATTCATGGCTTGTTTCGAAAAAATGAGATTCCTACATTAACCAAATTTCTGAAGGAAGTAAATGATGTTGCTGAAATTTGTGCTTCTGTATATTTTAAGTTAACATACATAAACGGCATTTATACATGGATGTGAATAATTATTACAAACGGATTTAAAATAGTAATAACCGAGAAAAGGCGATTAATTCTAAAAAAAACAAGATAGAAATTTGTATTTTATAAACGGATGTAATAAATAAAAATTAAAGAAAAATGAGCCATTTATTTTGAAAGTGCCCTAAGTCACTTAAAAAATCAAGTTAATGAAAGCATGAATTACAATTTAACGGTATTTTTTCATTAAAAAAACATTGCCTTCAATATGTTAAGAACTATTGAGATTTTGTTCGAGAAAAGTTTTGCTAGTTTATTCATCAATATTTCTAAACATATTGAAACGTAAGCCATTAAATATCTCCATTAAAAAAGTGGCATATACTATTTTCAAAAAAAAAAAAAAAAAACAGCTCCTACAATTTTAATGAAAAATTTTTTCCACAAGCATTTTTTCCCCACTCGCCAAATATGGTGATATTTATTCGTTTAGTCACACTCTGCTCCTAGAGTAACCCGGCAGCGGCTGTGATTCGGTCATCGTACCCTTCCTAATGCTGCCAACTTGAGGTGAAACAGAGTATATAGAACGCAAATTATTTTTTTTCACATGCTCGAGTCTTTTTTTTATTTTCATTTTCAGAAAAATGTTAATATTGTGGTTATAAATTGTTAACACACCCTCCACTTTCTCAGATATAGAACACTTCTTTTGTTTGTTTTATTTCTTTTAACGGCAAGTGTATTTTATACTTGCATATATAATTAGCGTTAAATTCAAAACACTTAAGGGTTACACCTTATTCTTTTAGTCGCCAAATCTGGAAATGATGTAGGAAATTAGTCGCCATGTCTGAAAATGGTTTATGGAATTAGTCGCCAAATTTAAAAATGATATATGCAATAAGTCGCCAAATCTGATTATCCTTGTTCCTGACGATCCTGAAAAGGACAATGGAACAAAATTATGAAATTATTGTATTGTCATGGGTCCTTGACAAGTGTGCGAAATTTCGAATGAATCCAATCTTTTTAAGTGGGTAAAAATCGAGTTCTAAGATTCCGTTACATGCAAGTGAAACTTATAAAAGCGTGGAAAAAGAAATTGTTTAATGTTATTAGGATTTGGTAGATTAAAGAACAAATTTAACATTATATCAAAACTATTCCCTTTCGATACTCAATATTAGTGTCACCGTAGCCAAAATTGCGCCACGAGAATCTTTTTTCCCCCCTTCAAATAAAACGCGCAAGTTTCTTTGTTGTTTTAATATCATGGCACGATTCATTTGGCGCAAATTTTCCTGCTGTGACACTAATACGTAAGTACCCCCTTTTCATAAAACAAGACTTTTTGTTGCGGGGGGGGGGGGGAGAATTCAAGTTTTTCTGAGGGGAACAAAATAACATTTTTGAAAGCATCCAGAAATTGGTGAAACCGCTCTTTCAGATAGTTTATGCGCATCTTTTGCCATATGAATGTAAATTTAGTATAAAATTGGTTCCCAAATGAAACAATAGCATTTTTTACTCAAGAAAAGTATTTTTCGCGACACGTCAGTTCCAGACATTTATCTCTAAAGAAATATCAAAATAGGGTTGGATTGTCGAATCGGCCACTTATCCCACCAAGTGTTTTCTCGCCAAATCTGATAACCCTTTTGATTTTTGTATCAGTGAACGAGAAGTCAGATCGTGTTGTGGTAGGGTTGCTACTCCGAAACAAAATGCCCCGCGTCAAATTGGCGATTTTTCGAAATTTGGCGCACCAGTGGCCAATTCGACAATTTCACCCAAAATAGACCTTTCTAATTCACATATTCGTCATAATTAAAATCTGGATCACATCTATTTTGCTTTCTTCAAACCAGTTGTTTACGGACCTTCTATTGCGATGCGTATTCATCCCCCTCTCTTAGGTATTCCCAAATAAATCAGTCGAATCCTTCTCAAGCAAACTTTGTGGCCGCGATAGCTTAGTGGTCATGGTCACGAACTCGTCGCCTGCGTGTCATGAGTTTGAGCCCCAAAGCTATTAACCACCCGCCGTGCAGAGAGGTTTTATGCACGTTAAATCTGTCGAGGTGTACTTGCGTATTATCGCAACATTCGCCAAAATATATTAATAACTCGCCAAGTTGGCAACCTGGATTTCCTATTCGTTATACGCGCTGAATTAACAATTAGAACTGTTTAAACAATTAGATTACTTTTTGTATGGTGGAAAGCTATTGTTTCAAATACACACCCACAAAGAGAAAAAAAAATGTTACGTTTTGTCTATATTCTACAAATATGGTATATATGTCTTGAAATGTTTCTGAGTCTTTAAATCATCACTAAATACCGTACATTCGGTTATACTTTTGGTACTTTTCCGTTTCGCCGGCGCAAATCTCGCCAATCAGGGTTTATTGGCGACAACATACAATATACACATAAAAGATGGAAATAAATGGTAGTTCTCATCTATTTTGGATGTATTATGAAAAAGATGTTACTCATTAGGGAAAAAAAACGCGACTCTTTTTTGAAAAAGTTATGATGAAAGTTTACCAGTGGGAATATTGTTTGGCTTCGGTTGTATAATTTTTGGCGACTTTTATCGCCTGCGCCATCGAAACGGAAAAGCGCCAATTTTTTTTAATGATATTGTATTATAATATTGAGTTTTATTGTTGATTTATGTTTTATTTTATCTGTTTTTTAGGTAAATTCTTGATTTAAAAATAAATGCCTCCTAAAGGAAGAGGAAGAGGTAAGTTCATATTTTTTTTCTACTTTCCTAAATTCTATTTGCATTTCTAAAACATATAAACATCGTCCTACAAGTCACTGTTTCGATACGAGTTTCTTATTAGCGTGTCGACTAGTTAATTGGCGAAGAATTTGAGGAATAAGCGCAAAGATTTCACGGAGATTTTGCTTTACTTTTTAAGCAAGTGTGTTTGTAAACTTGTGCGGGAACGTCTTTTCCTTATTAACTAATGATTATTACGGCAATTGGCGACGGATTTTGATTCGGCGAAAACGATCGACAGCCTAATACACAAATGCCTTTTTTAAATTTATTTTCAACCAGTAAAAGAATAAATTATGTGTATAAATCTCTCGATTAAACAGGTATTTACACGTAATAGCGAATCGAAAAATATAACTATCGAGATTAAAATAGTTTTAATTAATATTTTGAATAATTTTTAAAGTTCATTGGCGAATTAAACTCTTTAAAAAAAAAGAGCGATCTAGCAAATAAAATGGTGAAGTAAAATAAAAAAAATTTGAACAAAAAAAATATATCTGTTACGTCACTGTGGGGAAACTATTTTCGAAAAACTCGTTCATAGCGGATCTCTGCTCAACAAAAAGAAGCATGCTTGCCAAATTTCAAGTCTATGGTCTAATAATTCCGTAGATCTTGTGACGAGCAAGTCGTTTTCCTCATAACTATATACAGAGAGATATACTAATGTCTTTTGCACCCCCTGTAAACTCCTTGGGAGTAGATTTCCATGAAACCTGTTCTTAGCAGACCTACTCAACAAAGAAACATGCCTGCTAAATTTCAAGTCATGCGATGTAGGAGGGAGTCGGCACCTTCCTTCCGAACTTTCACACAATGCCAACGGGAGGATTTTAAGCCTAGTCCTTCCACACAGTGCGTCTTCATCAGCACTAAGGTGCAAACTCGGTACTCGACAAGGCCGACTAGTAGTCCGTGACCATGGTCACTTGGCTACCGCTGCGAATCAGATTGGAGAAATAAATTGTTTCTTAACATCGCATTTTGAAGTTACAGTAGAGCTGTTGGCTATTCAGTATTATAATTTATATCTACAAATAACATTTCAGAATTTTATTTGTATTATTTTTCATCTTTTAGGGAGGGGTGGACCTCGAGCACAGGACCAACCTGGACAACCGGGTGGACAACCACAGCAACCTCAGGGTAAATAACAATATTCGTCCCCTAGTTTTTTTTAAAAGCTTTTATTTAACTTACAATGTATGTATGTATGTAATTTGTTCGGGTGGAATCTTGCAACTCAATTTTGAAGCTGATATCTTCCTCCCATTGAGCTGAAATTTTGTATACACGTTTAGTTTGGATGACAATGCATGTTTTGACCATTTATATTCCGATATTGCAATTAATTAAAAAGATACTAATTAAAAACGTTCAACTAGTTTTGGGCGCCAACTTGGATATATCTGCATTGTTGTAATAATTTTATTGTTACAACAATGACAAAAGTTGGCGTCAAAAATCGGTTTTCAGCCAAACTGGAATTTCATAACATTGCGCTATTGACAGTATTAATTGAATTTGTCTAAAAAATAATTACATTTCTACAACGTAAAAATAATCTAATTTCTACAACGTATGCAATTTTTTTACAAATTTCTATCTATTTTCTTGGATTTAAATTCAAAACAAAAAAGTAGAGCTATTTTTCAAGTAGATTGGTACATTGTATACCTTTCTCAACGCTGCCAAGTTAAACTGAGATGGAGTATTGAAGAAATTCTTTAAATAATTTATCTAACTTTAATCTATGAAACTCAGACAAAAAATAATTACAGAATCGGAAAGATCATTTTTTTATGTATCTTACCCATCAAAAGGAATCCGCTAGGAAAACAATAAGAGAAAAATATTATCTAGAAATGCAATATATTTTCGATTAAAAAAAAATAATTTTATAATAAAATGAAGGAATTTTTTAAAGAAATTTTCTAATTTTAAGCCTACAAGTAATTTAAATATACCTCATTTTATCACCAGTAATCTAAACACACACTACGACACATGTGTCCTTAAATTTAATTACAAATAGAATCTGTTAATTTTATTTGAATTTAATTATTGATTTTTTTCAAAATCAAGTTTCTAAAGATGATCTGAGCAATTAAAAAAAATAGATTCTTACGTAGAAGATATTCAATGTGCAGCAAAAAATTATCATTATTTGATAAAACTTTCTTTTTTTATTACAAAATGCGTTTTGAGTCTTAAGCATTTTATTGATTAACTAGCTGTTACCCGCCCGCTTCGCTGGGAATTTCATGATGTTTTATCAATTTTTACTGCTTATATATATGTATAAATTATTGATATCTAAGTCCTGCATTAAGAATTCGATTGTATTGAAAAATATACTTATACCTGTAACTGTCGCCTGTTGATAAAAAAAGGGGGCAGAACTCATCTAATTTGTGTTTTCTAAAAATCTCTAAAATTGAAGCATAGAATGATGTTTGCTCTTTCGTAACCCAAAAACCAAGTGGAATCCCACAAAACCAATTTTCGGTGGATCTCTACTCTGTAAATTGAACATGCAAGCCAAATTTCAAGTCTAAATCTAACAGGGAAAAAAAACAAAAGTTTTACTATCAATATCCCCGTAATCCCGTTGAGAGCCGTTTTCCAAAATAACCGCTCTTAGCGGATTTCAACTCAACAAAAGAAAAATGCAAACCAAATTTCATTATTATAGTCCTTGTAGCTCGAAAAAAGTAATTTTTTTTGTCAATATGTCCAAGTAACCCCCAGCACCCCCCCCCAGAACTTGATTTGCTTAAAATATATTCTTAGTGGATCCCTATTCAACAAAAGAAACATGCTAAACAAATTTCAAGTATATGGGTCTAACAATTAAAAGCAGGAATTTTTTTCTGTAACTCCTCTTGACCCCTCGCAACCCTCCTTGGGGGTCAATTTTCGTTTTACTCTTTGTTAGAGGAACTCTATTCCATGAAAGGAACATGCCTACCAATTTTCAAGCAAGATGATCAAATAGTTTAAAATGGAAATATTTATCAATTACGCCTCTTAATCTCCCGAAATTAAACTTAGTAGTTTTTTGTTTCTTGCATTGCTTTTTGCTTATGAAGCCTTGATTTATTATTTTTAAAAGTGCATCCGAAACAGCCGATGCTCTACTTAACTGAACAGTGAGATAACTATCATAAAAAAAAAATTATGGCACGTGTCAGCGTATTATCATGTGCGCGTAACACTATTATGTCTCATGAAGAGCATCGGTCGCCAGTAACCAAAACAACGACTTCATTAGCTCAGCTTGGCGTTCAATTTGGAGTTCATCTTGGCATTCAGTTTCACGTTCACCCGTATAGTTTCCGTTCCCGTAAGAATACGGGAATAAAATATAGCCTATGTTACTCCCCGTTAATGTAGCTTTCCATTAGTGAAAGAATTTTTAAAATCGCACCAGCCGTTTCCGAGATTAGCTGGAACAGATAGACAGACAGACAAAAATTTTAAAAATTGGTTTTTTTTATGAGTACCGTATATACTTTTAGTGCATTAAGTAAAAAGCTGCTAATTTGAAATTACAAACAGACACTTCAATTTTATTTATTTGTATAGATACAAATATTTAAATGCCTTTTGAAGTTTTTTAATAAACAACTAAAATTTTCTTCTAATATGTTAGAGAAATATATCCCTTATCTTCAAAATATTTCAAATAAATATTATATTCTTTAAGTTTTTCAAAAATAGTCAAAATTTTAATTAAACATTTAACAACTTTGTCATTTATGAAGATAATCTCACTAAACCTTTTTTTTTTTCGTGTGTAGAACAATGTTACCCAAAATCTGCACGAAGATTGAAAAAATTGCTTAAAAATTACGGATTTAAAAAAATTGTGTTTTTAGTCTAATACCCCCCATTTTGCGAGAATTGATTCAGTAAAACCAGGGATTGCGAACCAGCGTTCAATGAGTTGAACAGGCTGAGAAACCTGTCCAGCGATAACTAAAAAGTAAAAAATAAATTAAATGTAAAAAAACTTTTTTAAGAACAAGCTTTTATTTAAACGCGCTAAAAAGAATAAAATAAACTTTTCCTTTAAAACTTTTTTTACTATCAACTTATAACGTCATTACACAATTTATATGATATAAAAGCTTGTCGCGAGATATACCTGTGTAGATAAACAAGTAAAATAAATAACTTGACCTGATTGATTTTGGTTTTTAAAAATTCAAACTAAGTAAATATGAGTACTTAAATATTGCGACAAGCTTTTATATCATATAAATTGTGTAATGACGTTATAAGTTGATAGTAAAAAAAGTTTTAAAGGAAAAGTTTATTTTATTCTTTTTAGCGCGTTTAAATAAAAGCTTGTTCTTAAAAAAGTTTTTTTACATTTAATTTATTTGAAAGTTTTTATCAAACTTATAGTTTGTCTTTATTTGGAATTTTTTTTGTAGGTCATGATGTTGAAAAAGTTCCAAATAAAAATTTATTTATTCAAATTATTTTATTTTTGAAAATTATATTGTGGTGAAAATCTAAATTTCTCTATGTCCAATCCGTTTAAATTTGTGATCAATTATGTTAATGTGTCTAATCATAGGTAAATATGGCGATGATTTTTCAATTCCTACTATTAGCTCACTCCCTATATATATATTGTCAAAATTGTGGACAGTTTGTAAAATTGTTATGTTTTGTGAGTTTGTATGCTTGTAGAAAATTTTACGTTGCACAAAATGCAAAGTATTTTTTATCATTTAAAAAAAAATTTAATCCTTAATTCAATACAAAAACAAAATTCAAGTATTTGCAATGCGAAAGAAGTTATGCTGCAATAACTATAGGCATACATTAGATACTGATGATAGCAGTGAGTTATCAGTGCTTAGTGGAGTAGCCATTATTTTTAATTACACCTTCACATTCATGTTTCATTGAGCTAAAAATAGTTTTAAGTTCTTCATTCGTTATTACATGATGCCAGGAATCAGTTATATCCACAATTATTTCCTTTTTATTTCATGGGTACCTCATTCGGACAGGAGTTTTCAAACGGTGCCACAAGTTTTCGATAGGATTGAGGTCAGGACTGTCTCCTGGCCATTTCTCTCTTCCCCCTCCATTAATCCTCATGTTGCAGCCCGCATAAAATAGCCCTCATATGTATTCGGCCCGCATGAAATAGCTAACATATGTATGCGGCCCGGCAGGAAAAAAGGTTGAATACCCCTGGTGTAAGGTATTGCAGGTGATATTGAATGTCTTTAAGGCAGGGATGGGCATTTAGCGCCATCAAACAGTTTTTTATGGCCCGCCAAGACATTCAGAAAATCCGCTTTCAACCGAGATTTCTTTCTCTTGCTAGATCAAAGATTCGGTTTTTTTTCACTACAGTAGAACGTTGTTTATCCGAATCAATTGGAAGCGGATACTGTTCGGATATGCGATTGTTCGGATAACCAAAATCCGAATGCGCTCCATGTAGTATATGAAACCGGACACTGTACAAATATTGAAAATCATCACATGCGGGAAACGTGATTGAAGAAAAAGCAAAAGAGGTTCGAAATGTTGCAATTTTATCTTTATTGAGAAAATAATCCCTTATTTTTCGCTGTACCATTGTACACCTTTGTTTTTTCAATGCAAGGTGTCTGATTTTCTTGAGCAGCTGTAGTTGAGTAGGACAGCACTCTGATTGTTGTTCGTACCACTCTATAGCTGTTTAAAAGCAGAAACACGTCAGCATTTGATGGACCCTTGCTACTTTCGTTGTTGTTGCCCTCGTCTTCATGCGTTTCATCGTCGGCAGGGTCATATTTTTCTTGCACGTAAGTCACAATCTCATCATCATTTAGTGTTTGAAATTCACAATCCATCACATGCCATCCAGGTTTCTACATCAACCGAACTCAACAAAAGAGCATGTATACACCCCCTTACTTGGAAACAAACTGACCTGATATTCCGCGCAGATGTTTGAAATTCCCCAAATAGCCCTCACCTTGGGTTTTCCCGTCACTTTTAGCCTCATGCGAAACAAATGTTTAGCATTGCACTGTTCGAAAAAACGTATCCGGACTTTGGTCCAGATATTTGACGCTACGGATAATAAACGCTCGGATAAACGACGTTCTACTGTATTAGGAAAACAAAATACTGAAAGTGTTTCTACTAAGAACTATCTGCATAGTTCGTAGGATGTGGTCACAAGATTTCAGGATTTTAAGAAAACTGAGCCTAAATTCATTTTGCTCTGTTGCCTCATTATTGCTGATATTGATACAGCCCCTGAGGAGCTACAGTTTGAACTTATTAACCTTAAGTCAGATCACATTGGGAATGAAATGTTTTATGCTATGGCATTGACTTTTACAAATCTTTGTCAACTGAAATATTTTTAGGTATGAAGAAAGGCTATCTTATATTTGGGTCGACATATATTTGTAAGCAAAGTTTTCATTGCATGAAGTCACATAAAGGGCGAGTATTATCATTCTAGATAATAGCCACACCGGACAGTATGCCACGTCAGCATTGTTACATTGATCGGGGTTCGAGGATTTCATGCAAATCAGTCACAAAGAACAAGACAGCTCTTTAAGAGCGATGAGAATTTACTGTCGAAAATCCAATCCTTGAAATACTGGATTCAGCTGCAATATTCGCAGAATAAATCTCAGAAGGTCTTCACACCTTCAACAGCACTTGGATACAATTATCAGTGTCTAAAATACACATACACTAGCTAGAAAAAGTCTGCGTTCATCCATAACAATTTATACAGCAAAGCTAAAATTTAATTGAAATATAATTTTTTTTTCTAACAAAGTTTCATGAATTTGTTTACTACTGTTTAAATACTAAGCATGCAAGAATTCGTTAATTTTTTATTAAAATTACGTAAAATATTGGAAATTTTGTAGCAAAGCACACAAATAGTAGGCAGAAAAAGTCTCGTTCACTATTTGAATATTCTTGATTCCTGGAATGTTAAGCATCAGGCGTTATAGGTTAACAGGATTTTTGCATTCATTTTTCAAGTAAAATAGCTTAAGAAAGTTGTAACGCAATAATTTTTATGTTTTTTTTTTTTGAGATACGAAGCAATTCAAGGACATGGAAAATAAAAGGAAGGAAATAAGTATCAGTGAGCTTATAATTATTGTGAAAATGTGGAAAGATAGAAAAAATCGTCGGGATAAAACCAGATCCGTTGGGTAGCAATATTCATCTATTCAGCTTGATATTTATAACTTTGAATCAACAGAAGTTTACACATCTAAACTTTGTTCAGGTCGTCTATCTAAATTCACAATCAAAGAAAAATGAAGTATGATATCCGGTTTGAAAAAAAATCCGCGTTTGGCGGCAACTCAAATAGCAACTGACATTCACGAGAATTTTAAGGAAAACATTTGTGCATGTACTGCAAGAAGAAGTTCTTTAAAAAGGCCGGATACCGTAGTCAAGTGGCTCACAAAAAGTCTTATATTTAAAGACCAAAGGATAGCGCTTTTGCAAAAGAGCATATACATAAGCCTCCAGGGTTCTGGAGAACTGTGATATTCTCCGAGAGAGCAAATTTTGTATCTTTGGCAAAAAAGATCGTAAATTGGTATGCAGAAAACCTTGTACAAGTGCTTCAAAAGGAGCTTTTAATATCAACGGTAAAGTACGGTGGAGGTGGAGTTATAGTCTGGGGCTGCATGGCGAGCAATGGTATTGGCAAGTTAGAGTATATCGATACAATTATGAACAAATATAATTGCTTTGATGTCCTAAAAACAATTTAAAGGAAAGTTCCACCAAACTCGGTTTAGGATCGTCGTTTCGTTTCCAACACGACAATGATCCAAAGCATACCACTGAAATTGTGAAGCGTTGACTCTTGTATAATGCCCCAAATCAATTGCACATGCCCCTACAGTTATCTGATCTGAATCCTGCAGAATACCTATGGGATTTGTTGGAGCCTAGGATTCGCCAACACAATATATCTAGCAAGGATATGCTGAAGAGATGTCAAATAGATAACTTCGAAAGATAAGCACTGAAGAAACCACTAGACTTAATATTTCAATGCTGAAACGACTTCAGGAGATTCTCCAAAAATGGAGTTATAACAACCAGCTATTAAATGGCTCATAATAGCTTTTTAAATAATTTTTATAGTTACTACTAAAACAGTGAACACAGACTTTTCTACTTGATTTTCGTTAGTATCGCTAGAAACCTGTCTTTATTTTAAAAGCTATGAAAGCAAACCGAGTTTCCTTTAGTTATTCTCAATACTTGAAATGAACTAAATAAAATATAATTTTTAAAAAATTTCAAATTCCTGTTTTTAATTATTTTTTTTTTATGTGTATCATCTTTACTCTCGGTTGCTGGATATTTGTTGGAGTGATTTCGTGAAAAGGGACGGAAATGTGTTACAGGAAGTTGGGGAAGCACGCGCAGTTTGATTTGACCAATAAGCGCGCTTGGTGGTGTCACTTCGCTACCCTCGCTTCAGGGTCCAACTCTAGTAGCCATCAAGCCGGCAGCTTTTTTATATTGTTAGATGTAGCACTTCAAAAGATTCGAATTCAAAAACTCGATTTCGTTTTCATGACTTTAAATCCACTTCGCTCATACCAGTAAGTCTTTTTAGACTTCATTCAGCATAAACTTGCAATTCTTAAACTCAATTGTCAAAGTCTCAGTGCTCGTTGTGTGTGAAATCTCTGAGGATATATTTATATATGTGTAAACTATATATATTAATAATTATATTTCCTGTTAAGCATCTGACAAAGTTCATCATTCTTAAAAAAAATACGAGTAAGTAATATGGAATTATATAAATAAATATTTTAGTGCAAATCATTTTCATACTTTGAGGTTAATTCCTGTCGCTGTCAAAATAAAAATTTTAATTGTGATTAAAAAAGATTTCTCGATTAAAAAAAACTAACCAATTAAGTAAATGGGTATTTTTGATTTTCTCTAAAATTTCTAATTTTTAAACATGCGCTTGGTGGTGTCTCTTCGCTACCCTCGTATCGGGGTCCAACTTTAGTAGCAATCAAGCCGCCAGCTTTTTGTTTTATATTGTTAAATTTAGCATTTGAAAAGATTGGAATTCAAAAACTCGGTTTCGTTTACTTGACTCTAAATCCACTTCGCACATACCAGCAAGTCTTATTAGACTTCATCCAGAATAAACTTGTGATTCTTATGCTCAATTGTCAAAGTGTCAGGGCTCGTTGTGTAGAAAATCTGAAGTTATATTTATATGTATAAATTATATTAACTGTTTACTGTTATGCGTCTGACAAAGATCATCATTCTTTAAAAAAATACGAGTAAGTAATATATGGACATTATTGATCATCAAACAAGTGGACTGGGTATTGTTAGTCAATATATTGGGGACATATGTGCGGCAGAATGCTTATTTGAAAATGGACAAACAATCGTTTGGGTGGTTGCATACATTTCTCCAAATCAAACAGTTAAAAAAATTAAAGATTTCCTGCATTTTGTACTATTACCGTTTACGGAAGGTGGGGTTCTGCTCTTTTTTTTAAAAAAACTCACTCGCTTCCCATGATTTTGAATGGTGATTTTAATGTTAACTGCAGTTTGCCAGAAGCTGAGCCGCTCATAGCTTTTCTGAAAGAATAACTCAAGCTCTAAATGAACACAAATCGAAATGTTTCGACAACTATCAGAAGTACTTTTATTGATGCTGCTTTTCAACGATTTTTAAAATACTTTTAAATCACAAGTATATGTGTCATATTTTAGTTTTTATTAATCTATTGTCTCCGCTCTTCCCTAAATTGAACAAGAATAAATCTTTTTGATAAATTGCATTACTCCTTGTGTTAATTAAATAAAATTTTCATTAAAGATATAATTATTCGATAGAAAATTATTTCCAATCATACCTGGTTCATTTTTTTCATGATTAAAATCATTATTGCTTATTTACCACGATAACATGTCAGATGTTACACATCATATGCAACTACTGTAAAGCTCGTTTAATTTTTTTTTTTTTTTTGCTGTTTATGTGAGCAATAGTACGTGAACGCAGACTTTTTTTCTAGCAAGTGTATGTAAAAGATTATTCACAAGCAATCGCTCGTTCAACAACCTAAGTAATCGCTTCAACAGTCAAGGCAAGTCTACTGAATGCTGGTCAAAACCAGACTGACTGATTGTTGAATGGGCGTTCTTCTTTGGGCATCCGGACTGTTAACACAATCCTCAACCCCATATCTGACCTTAAAGTGTGCTTCAGTGTTGTTGTTTTTTTTTTTCAAAAGAAAATGTACACACACATAAGTAATACTGTTAAAGATCAAATTAATTCAGTATTCAGATCTTCTCAATTATAATGCTATATAGTGGATTTATTTAGCCAATGGAGAAACGAGCTTACAGAAATTTCTTCGGTAAAAATACAGAAAAATGTGTTTTAGAAACCTTGTAATAAATGTAGACCAGGGGTGGCCAACCGTGACACGGAGCAGTCTTAACAGTGGCACGTGTGTCATATTGTGGCACTGTGAAGTCGTAACGGTGGCACATGTGCCATATTGGGGCACAGAGGAGTCGTAAAATTGGTACATGTGCCATATTGGGGCACGAGGAGTCGTAACAGTGGCACGCGAAGACGCATTGAAAAGTTGCAAAAATATTATGAAAATACCACTGAATTACTTGAATTACAATAAAAAAATTATGAGGAGAATATGAAAAAATAGAAATTTTTATAGCGTGAGATTTTAAAGGGGCACTAAGCAAGATTTTTTCTTTTCTTCAATATAGCTTCAAAAATGAGATCATGCTCCAAAACTTACAATCCCACAGCATTGTAATATACCGAGAAAAATGTTGAGTAGCGTGAGACTAAAAATAATAAATTCTCTCTCTCGGACAGATCAATTGAATTTGCCCAAAAATTCACGCTCTCTTGGGGCGCTTCTTTTTTAACATCTCGGATTTCAGCTTCTCCTTGCAGTGCTGAAGTTTTGTGTTTATGGCTATTGGTTGACAGCATGATCTCAAATGAAACTTTTTTTCCCGAAGGTGTTGGCTTATTTATGATTTCTGTATTGTCTAGAAGGAATTCTGCGATATATTGGGAGAGCAGTGGTCTATACGGTAAAAGGAATTCTATCTGCCCAAAAAAGCCACTTTTTAAAGCTGAGGGAGTGAGAACTTGCATCTGTGACTAATCAGAATGCAGGATTCGGAGCCTAGAAGTTTTGCAGCGTAATTTAGGCAAATTGTTTCTGGCTGTCTGGCTCATTTGATTTTAAACTCTTTTCAGCAAGACGTTAAGCCTTTTTCCTTTTCTAAAATTATTTTTAGATTTTAGCGTTGAGTGTAGTTGTTGAAAATTTTTTTTTATTTTCAATATGTTTATGAGTAAACCATCGAAATCGTAAAGAAACCATGAAGAGGATATTGCAGCACGTGATTTTAAAATTGTTTGGGAAAAACAATACTTGTTTACACATTAAAATGCTTCCAAGCCTGTTTGTTCGATATGTGAAATTTGTATAGCAGTGCCAAAAGAATTTAACTCGGACCGTCATTTCAACAACTTTGTTCCAGAAGAGAAATGACGAAATGGAAACTATAATAAAGGCTTCTTGTGAACTTTCTTTGTTAGCCCAAGAAAAAACCATATTCTGACGGAGAGGAAATAATAAAAAGTAGCCTTTCAATTTTCGCCCAAAATGTCGGTGATATAAATGTCAAAAATATGGTTGATAAAATAGCTTTGTCTGGAAATGCCATCATGCGTCCTATACATGACATGGTCCAGGATGATGGCACTCAAATTTTCTCTGGACTTCAATATTGCAAATACTTTTCTTTAACTTTGGATGAAAGCTGTGGTATCAAACAATACACAGTTAAGCATCTTTATGCGTTACACCAGTGATTCCCAAAGTGGTCTATATAGATCCCCAGGGGTCAATGACGATCTGTAAGGGGTCTACGACAGTGAAATAATAATTTTGGGGTCCATGAGGTGTAAATGGGGGTCTACGATTGTGGGTCTCGTTAAACCAGATCGTGACTAATATTAAAAGGAAATTTAATCAAGTGGAAACTAAACTTACCTATTCAACAGATTTATTTACTAAATTCAATGAAGTTTATTTGCAGTTACAAGGCAACAACATAAATGTGTTATTAGGATTACATTTCGCACAGCCTTTCTTGCCAGAATTAATTTAAAGGAGCATAATTTTGGACGTCGCCAACATTTAAATGCCCCTTTTTTAAATTTTGAAACTAAGTTTGAGAATGTTTTGACTATCGTAGTACCACAGAAGACAATGAATTCATATGGTCACTTTGAAAAAAAAAATATCATATTATAAGAATTAAGCACTAGAGATATGCACTAACGAAGATCTTAAAGTAAAGTTTAGAAATAATGTCAACAATTTTAGCTTTAAAAAGATAAACCTGTTATCCATTCCCTATTATGGAATATCTTGAGAAAGCTTTTAATTGTTTTTTCGATTGAGAAGGTGTGTGCTTGCCAATCTCCAAAACAAAAAAAGAAAGAAATACTAGATACCATTAACCGAGGAGATATTTAGGGTTAAACCCTGGTAAGATTGATGTCAAATGTTGAAAGTTTATTATTGCATCCCCAGTTCCTCGATCCCTCAAAAAGCACTTTTTTTGTTGCACAGTTACTTTATGTAACAGTTATTTTATGCATTAAATTTTAATTTAGTTAACTAACTAATTAAATTAACTAACATATGTTTTCTTAAATTTTAAACACTTCTATACTTCACTACTGTTAAAAATTTTAATCTTTTTATAGTAAATAGCTCTATACCTGCTGTCAAAAACACATTTAAGTTGATAGATTAGCTCAAATATAATATGAAATTAGGGGGTCTACCATAAACTGAAAAACCTGCCAAGGGGGTCTATGAGGCTAAAAAGTTTGGGAACCTATGCGTTATATACAGGAACAACAATTTTGATGCTGTGGAAGAACCTGATTTGCGCCAACTAGTTTTAACTACAGGTGAAGACATTTTTAAGGAACAATTACATTTTTAAAAATGTAATTGAAGTTAACAAAGTAGAGAGTAGACAAAATTAGACAGTGTTTTTACAGATGGTTAGCAAAATAAAAGGTTTTGTTACATTGCTTGAAAATTATTTCGAAAGAAAAGTTTTTAAGTATCAATTAATATTCATCAAGAAACTCTTTGTGCTAAGGACTTAATGTCTTCCGTTGTTGACCCCGTGGTGCGCGAGTCAAAATACGAGCTCGTGCTCTGAACAGCCGACGATTTTGTACGCTTTCCCCTGAGAAAACGGAAGAAAATGGCGTGTTACTCTTTCATTGTAGTGTGCGCTAGCTTTCCAAAGGAAGTTAATGCACTTGCAAGATTTTGGAAGTTTGGGGGAATGTGTTTTAGAATATCTGGAAGAAAACAATGCCCAGTGAATGGTTGCTCCTCAGGAGTGAAAATTGACTGTGGGATTTAGCTTTTTAGTGCGTCTTTCACGTAGTGTAATAAAAAGCGCTATTAGGACGCAAATTTCGTCTTCGTTCCATATTTTGTCGTACCTTTTTCTCAGCCAATAATTAACCGATTGACCTCGGGTTTTCGGCATTTGGTCGCATTTGTGCCCTAGATGAGCCGAATCATATTTAAATTTAAGTATAGTACTACTTTCTGTTAGTAAAAAGTTCATTAGTTGCATTATTGTAAAATACAACATGTGAAAAACGCGCTAAAATTACTTGGCCATGCCAATGATTGATATCTTGTTTTACTGTGTAACGGAACGTTTAAACAATTTAAATTTAAGATTACAGGGAAAAACTTGTATTTTCCCTACCCTAGGTTGGTCTAGTGAACAAACGTTTGCTTTTGGGGGGGGGGGGGTTGGAGGGGAAAAATTAACTTATCTCCCATTCATGCTGGAATTATCTGCCAAAGTTAGTAATGTTCTAAACTATGAGATTCAAAAATTTATTATCCATTTTCCAGGATTCTTTCTGTGCAAGGTTTAAAGAAAATAAAAAAAAAATACTGAACTTTTCACAAATCCTTTTTTCAAGACATTAATTGTAACCCACCTCGGGTACAAATCTGAATTATTTACCTACAGCACCCATATTACTCTAAAAAGCAAATACAGTAGAACGTCGTTTATCCGAACGTTTATTATCTGGAGCGTCAAATATCCGAACTAAAGTCTGGATCCGTTTTCGAACAGTGCAATGCTCAACAGTTGTTTCCGGTGAGGCCAAAAGTGGCGGGAAAACCCAAGGTGAGGGACATTTGGGGGATTTCAGCTGTGTGTGATTTGGTAAAGAGCTGCACGGAATGTTAGGTCAATTTGTTTCCAATGGAGATGGTGTATACGTGCTCTTTTGTTGAGTTTTGTTGATGTAGAAACCTGGATGGCATGCGATGCTGAAGACTGTGGATTTCAAATGCTAATTGATGACGAGATTCCGTGCAAGAAAAATCTGACCCTGCCGATGATGAAACGAATGAAGACGAGGACTACAACAACGAAGCGTTAGAGAAGTTATGGAGTGATATGAACAACCATCAGATTGCTGTCCTACTCAACTACTGCTGCTGAAGAGAATCAGAGGCCTTACATTGAAAAATCGAAGGTGTACAATGGTACAGCGAAAAATAAGTGATTATTTTCCACAATCAAGGTAAAATTGCGACATTTTGCACCTATTTTGCTTTTTCTTCAAGCACGTTTCCCGCATGTGATGATTTTAATATTTGTATAGTGTCCAGTATCATATACTGCATGGATCACTTTCAGTTTTCGGTCATCCGACCGGTGTCCGGTCCCAATTGATTCGGATAAACGACGTAGAAGGAAATTATTTTAACGGCAAATTATCCAAATTACATCGAAATTTGGAAATTTGTGCCAACAAGAAATTTACATGATTTGGCTGTCAGATATTGTTGTAGGTTCGGATCAACATATGTTTGTGAAGAACTGTTTTCTGTTATTAACGTAACTAAATCAAAATATTGCTCAAAATTTAACTGATATGCTCCTAAAACACCTTATTTTGTTAGCGTCTTCAAGAACTAATCCAAATACAGATGACTTGGTAAAAAAAATTACAAATTCAAAAGCCACATTAAGAAAGTACTGACTGCTTAATAATTATTTAAAATTAAAATGTTTCAAGTTGCTTATTTTTATTTTGTACCTCAGCTGAATGATAACTTTTGTTTTATTTGTTATACCTTTTTTTTATGTTTTCACTTTGTAGAACTTGCATTTAAAAGTATGTTTTTTGTGTAAATAAGCCTATAAGTAACATTTTAACTTTTTATATTTTTTAGTTTGGTTGTAAAGTTGGAAGGGCATGCATAATTTTTATCAGATTGTGGCACTCTTCCCAAAAAATTTGGCCATCCCTGATGTAGACAAAAAGAATATATTTATCTTTAATATTACACAACAAAAACAATAACAGTGGAAGAAAAGAAATAATTTGTTCATTTGCTATGTTACCAATTTTAGAAATTTTAAGAAAGTCTCAAATATATGAATTACATAGTCCTGTTTAGATGGAAAAAAACTATGTACCGTAAAATACGACGTATAACACGCACAACTTTTTTTTTACGAAGAAACCTGAAATGTGCATGTGTTTGTGATGCTTTTATGTTTGTAAGTAATTTATTCGAGGTATTTTTCTCGTGGTCGCGGTAGCAAAGTTGTCGTGGTAGGCATGTCATGAGTTTGAGCCCAGTACCACTAAAGACCCGCCGTCGCATAAGGGAGCGATGCACGTTAAAACTGTCAAGAGATCAAACGTCCTCCCGCTGGTGTGGTGTGGTAGTTAGGGGAAGGGGTGCCAGCTCAGGTGTCGTCATCGTCACTTGACCATGGTTCAAAGTTACGAGGTTTGTCGCCAAAAGCCCTCGAGTAGATGAACAGTGCGACGTTAATATTCACTCACTTGAGATATTTTTCCAAGCTTTAGGAAGAAAAAAATAGTGTACTTCGAGAACTACAAACATTTAAGCTCATAAGGAATGTCATTTCTTTTGAATAAACAGTATTTCAATATATGTAGAGTCTAAATTTTTTTTCTGTGCTCATCTGTTTTTTTTTTATTATTCTGATTTTTAAAGCTCTCAATTTTATTTCCGGCGTATAACGCGCACCCGTAATTTCGGATCTTATTTTTTGTGTTAAAATTGTGCGTTATACGCCGGATTTTACGGTGATTCGGAATTCACATAATGTGCTACACCAGGTACATTGTCAAAAACATTTTGAAATTGTCTTTAAAAAGACATTGAGGATAATTTAGATTGAAATCAATGTAATTTTACATTATTAATTCAAATAAGTCAAGGTTCTTATCTCTTTCTGGACTTTTCGAAATGTTCGTTACATTTTAGTTAGCAGAGATGTAGATTCCTTGGTAAATAGTAATTTGAAATTTTTTTCATTTACAGGACAATCATTTCCCCCTGGGTTCTCTCAACAAAGACCACCTGGACCTGGTCAACAAAGACCACCCGGGCCAGTCCAACAGAGACCACCAACATCGGCTACTACTCCAGCATCTGAAACACCACCTGCTAAAACCGAAACAAAAGCAAAAACTCGCACTGTTGATCCTTCAGAACTTGGAATTGAATTGAAACACAAATTGGTCATAGAACCGAAATATCCTGTCAAGCCCGCACCCGGAAGGTTAGGAAGACCGATAAGACTGATTTCAAATTGTTTTTCTCTGCAAGCACCAAGTGGTGTTGTATATCATTATGATGTTGAAATTATTAGTAAAGGACACAGTGTAACAACGAAAGGGGCCCCACCTGCTGGTGAAGTTAAGAAAGATGATAAAAAGTATCGCTGCTTGAGCACTAAAAGGAATAGAGAAATCGTCAATCTCATGGTGGATACCAATGCAGCATTCAGAGGTCAATTTCCTGTCTACGATGGTATGAAAAATTTATACACAAAAAAACCTTTGAAAATTCAGACTTCCTTGAAATGTAATGTTCAAATAGCAGACAGCGATAATCCTGGAAATCCAGATGATCCACGAGGTGCACGGGTAGAAAATTTTGACGTCCTTATTAAACCAGTGCAAAAAAACGATTATGGTGATTGCGCCATAAGTTTGGATCCCGTCCATGCCTTGTTTGATGGAAAGGTGAAATCAGTGCCTCAAGAAGCTGTGATGGCAATAGAAACGATATTGCGACATGGTCCATGTAAACGATTTACTCCTATTGGAAGATCCTTTTTTTACCCTCCTGCACCTCAAGATATTCATCCTCTCGGTGGTGGATTAGAAATTTGGTTTGGTTACCATCAAAGTATGCGTTTAGGTCAATGGAAACCAATGGTCAATATCGATCTAACAGCGACTGGCTTCTTCCAGAAAGGCCCAGTTTTAGATTATGTAAAGGGAGTTTTAAATTTAAGAGATATTAACCAAATTAGCTCTCTGAAAGATTCGGATATTGCCAGAACAAATAAGGAAATTAAAAATATGCGCATACAAGTGACTCATCTGAGATACAGGAGAAAATATCGCGTTGTTGGACTGACAAGAGAAAGTGCTCAAAGATTAGAATTTACAATAAATGAAGACGGTAGAGAGAGAAGACAGACCGTTGCAAGGTATTTTGAACAGAATTACAGAAAATTGCAATATCCTCATCTTCCATGTGTACAAGTAAATCCCGCGAAAAAGGGGATATATATTCCAATTGAGGTTTGTGAGTTGGTCGAAGGACAGCACTGTAAGAAAAAACTTGACGATAAGCAAACAGCAGAAATGATTAAATTTACAGCCAAACCCCCTAAAAAGAGATTTGAGGAAATACGAGATAGTTTAAAAAGAGCTAATTTCAACATGGATCCATGTTTAAAAGAATTTGGTGTAAAAGTATCACCTGAACCAATATCTTTGGATGGAAGAATCATAGAAGCCCCAAATGTAAGATATCTTGAACAGAAAGTTAAACCCAAAGATGGTGTTTGGGACATGAAAGAAAAACAATATTTCCAACCAGCTGTTATTAATTCTTGGGTACTGTTGAGTTTTGCCAATCCACGTTTTTGTGGGGATCAAAATTTGGATCGATTTGCAAAATTATTATGTAGTATTGGTACTGAACAAGGTATGAAAATCCGTCGTCCAGAATCTATTGAAATAATTGATTATCGACGGCAGAAACCTCAAGATGTTCTCAAGTTCGTCCAGAAGAAATACAATGCCGACTTAGCAGTCGTGGTTGTGCCAGCAATGAATAAATCCGTCTATGGAGAAGTGAAACAAGCTGCAGAAACTATGCTGGGGCTCGTCACTCAGTGCATAAAAGAGGAAAGCGTCACCAGAAAATGTAATCCGCCCCTTGTGAGCAACCTTTGTCAAAAAATCAATGCAAAAATGGGTGGAGTGAATAATTCTCTGACTCCGGGGGAGACTCCTCCAATCCTACGCAAGCCCGTTATCATAATTGGAGCAGATGTTACTCATCCGGGTCCGTCACATGAAATTAAACCTTCCATTGCTGCTTGTGTGGGTAGTTTGGATGCTCATCCTTCTCGCTATGCTGTGACTATCAGAGCCCAGACGAACGTAAATGAAAAAAAAGAATCTATCGAAATAATTCTGGACTTGAAAGGAATGGTGTTGGATCTCCTAAAAGCATTTTACAAAAACACCAGAGGTCGGAAGCCTGAGAAAATAATTTTCTATCGAGACGGTGTTAGCGAAGGACAATTTGATAAAGTGAAGATCCATGAAGTGAAATGTATTCGAGATGCCTGTAGACAATTGCAACAAGATTATGAGCCTGGAATAACGTTTATCGTGGTCCAAAAGCGTCATCATGTAAGGTTCATGCCCTTCGATGATAGGCAAGGAGCTGGAAAGATGAGAAATATTCCTCCGGGTACAACAATAGACAACACAGTTGTTCATCCCCTGAATTTTGACTTCTTCTTGTGCAGTCATTTTGGATTACAAGGTATTTATTATTTTAAAATCCATATTATGGAATATTATTTTGCGAAGAGGATTTATTTCCTGTAAAAATGTGCGTTGTATGAATTTTTTCGAGTTAGTGGTTCTCAAAATGAAAACACGCCCTTGGGATACATGGATGCTTTTTTAAGGAGTAGACGAGTAAAAGGTTACCCCCCCCCCCCGTGTTTAAACTAAATCAAAATATCCTTCATAACTCCCTCCCCTTAATTTTAACAATGTAAACAGCAGTGTGAGAAGATCAAGACAAGACTAGGTTGAACGGCGGCTTTCATGAGGAAGCTCCTCATAAAAAAAATGTTGTGTAAAACATGAATGATCAGTCTTCGAAAAGAAATACGTTTTGAATATTAAAAAGATAGATATAATGCTTTTCTAGAGAACAAGAGGACCTAACTAATTTTATTCCCCACCCCCTGCTGTAATCGAGGACAAATGTTTAATCTTAATCCCAATTTTTATGCATCTGATGTGATACCAGGCAGCCTAGTCTTATTTATCTCCAAAGCGTACCTCACTGAAACTTAATATATATATATTTTAATAATTTTTGAGAAAAGACGGATTGTCAAGTAAGACTAAATTATTTTTAATGCTTCTTGGGTATAACTTATTCTATTTTATTTGCTGTTTAAGAAATCTTAATATTACCAGATGACCCCAAAATCCGTTAACATTTGAAAATTCAGTATAATTCATGAAAAAATGTAAGGATAGATGTACAAATTGACACACATGCTTGAAATGACATGAAGTTTTAGTAAAGCCAATAAAAAATGCAAAAAATGGCCAATGGATGACGCTTTGTGTAACAAAAGCTATAATTAACATAATTGACCTACGTTTAACATTTAACTGCCCTTACTTAGATTTTGAAACTAGGTTTGAGCTTGTGTTTTTATAGTAATACAGCAGTAGACAATGATTTCAAATAGTCACTTTGAAAAAAAAAATGTGTCATATTGCAATAGGAACTGAGGTTGCGTCCTATTATAGCCCACCCCTGGATTTTTTGTGCTTTTTTGTCGCCAAGTTGAGCGATAAGTTCACCAAGCTTGCAACCCTTCTTTTTTTTAATTCTTCAAAATTAAAGACCATTTTTAGTGACCGTTAGGTGTCTTCAACTAGTAATTTCCGTTAATTACGTTGGTTTCGGCAACCCTACTAACTATGCACGAGTAGTAAGGACCGTTACTATTTGATGCTTTGCTGTTATTCCGTTAGTACGTGATTACCGGTTATTGTTTTCTAGACGAAAGCAAGGTTTATTTATTCAATTTTTTGTAAAAAAGGTGGTAATTAGTGGATGGAGCTTTCGGAAAAAATAGTTAAAATTATGAAGATGCCGTTCGAAAGGAGGAAAAAATCCGCATGATGTAAGGAAAGGTACGTGGTTTGGCAAAAGCCGTTACAGTAATTTTAGAATGTGTTTGTCTTTTTAAGAAGCTAAATCATTCAGTATTTTGTTCATAAAGTTTTAAAAGTTAATAATTTTTCTCCTTCGAATATTGATTTATTCTTTTTAGAATGTTCTTAATTTTCTATTTTTCAACAGTTGAAAAGAAATTTCTGTTTTTGTCGTTCGGATATCAGTCTTTTTTTTTAGGATGCCATTAATTTTCTGCTTTTAGAAGCTAAATCTTTCATTAATTTATTCTTATTTATTTTTTTAAACTCTTAATTTTCTACTTTTCAGCAGTTAAAAAAGAAATTTCGATTTTTGTCGTTCCGATATCCGTTTTTTTTTTTTTTTTTTATCCTTAATTCTTTTTCTGCTTTTAGAAGCTGAATCTTTCATTAATTTGTTCTGAACGTCTAAAAAATTGTTTTCCTCAATGGAACTTCGATTCCTTCTTTTCGGAATGTTCTTAAATCCGTACTTTTCAAAATTTAAAAAAAGAATTTTTTGATTATTCGAATGCTCTTCATTTCCGATTTTTAGAAGCCGAGATTTTGCTGAATTTGCTTTATTAACGTCTGTAAAATTTCTCTTTCGATTCCTTTTTTTTTCCGGGATGTTTTCCGTTTCCTATTTTTGAAAAGTTAATTTTTCATGGAATTGTTCGAAAAGTTAAAAAGTACCTATTATTTTCAGAAGCTCGTATATTTTCTTAAAGCTCTAATGTTTTCCATTTTTGCTCCTTCGGACAAGACGCCATGTTTTTCCCAGTTGGCCTGAACTCGACTTTGAAAAACGCGCTTGGCGCCATCTTGGCGCGACTTTCAAAAAATTTCGCCAAGGGGTGGGCTATAATAGGAATTTACCGGAACTGATTATAATAGGTCCTAATGAAGATCTTTAAATAAAGTTTAGAAACGGCTTTCAGCAATTTTAGCTTTAAAAAGACATACCTGATATTTGTCACAAATTATGGAATATCGTGAGAAAGTTTTTCCTTGTGAGAGGGAGTTTCCCTGAGTTTGCCAATCTCAAAAACAAAAAAAGAAAGGAAAAGAATAAAAAATGTGGACACTTACTAACAAAGGAAGTTTATGGTTAAGCCTGACAAGATTCATATTTAATGTTGAAATTTCGTTATTGAAGCACCAGATTCATCCCTCTCTTTAAAAGCGTTTGTTTGTTGTTCACTTATTTTGTCTAACAGTTACTTTATGTATTGATTTAATTTTAAATTTGATTCATTAGCATGCACTTAAGTTTTAAACGCAGAACTATACTTCTTTACGGTTAGAAATTTGATTTTTTGAAAGGTAGTAGACACTGTCAAAAGGACATTTAAGTTGATAAATTTTCAAAAATTTAATATTAGGTAGGCAGGGGTCTACCCGAAACCGAAAAACATGGCAAGAGGTCTATGAGACAAAAAAAAGTTTGGGAACCTCTGGGGTTTAGAGTCTGGGTGTCCAATAGATCATACATACCAGGGGTCGGCAACCTTTTAGTTCTGACGTGCCCAGTGTGGCGTCGTGGACTTGGTAGCGGATTGGGACGCCAGGCTAATCATTAATAAATACTTTTAATTGTGATAAAAAAATTGATTTATTTAATTTTTTTAGCATTTAAAAGATCAAAATGAAGAGAAAAAGGCCAGTTTCAGGTGTTAGTAGTTCTATTTAGCCAGTTCTGTTTAGCATTGGTGTCCACTCCTCGCGTCTTCTGTAGTCGACCGTCTCGGAGTCGATCTCGCTTCTTCCTTCGTCCGTCGGACCTGTCTCGGGAGGCCCTCGCCTCGCGCTTTCTTCCTAGATCCGTCTCGGAGGTCTATCGTGGGAGTCGATCGGGAGCCATCTCTCTTTGACGGTGATTTTGGGAAATGAGGTAACCGGACTGATTCAACAGTCCTCAAGCCTCTTATCTGGTGCTGTGGTTCTTGGTGTTGAAGCATGGCTGGCTGGGAGGCGTGGCTTCGGGGGAAGTAGACCAATGGGGTGGCTTCAGTGATGAAACTTGGTGTCTATTGGTTGGCTGTTGGAAGTAAGCTTAGGAATTAATTGACTACGGATGGGAATTATGAGTATTAAGAATTTAAAAGTAGATCTAGAAAAGTAATAGAATTTAAAGAATTTAGTATAAAGTTAATGAGAGGAAAGAAGTTTTAAGTTAAAATCAACGACTATTAAATATTATTATTATTATTCTTGCGCTTCCATAAGGAGGCAACTTTTTTCTTTTTCAGAATTAGCTGTTTTTAGTTTTAAAATTAAGTTTTAAGATTTTGGGGTTTTTATTGATGAGGTCTGAGATAATAGTGAAAAGTTCAAGTACTTGAGTTAGGTCGGATGCTTTATTTTCTTCGGCGAGGAGTCCCCGGGAGTTTACGCGATTTTCATGTTTGCTTTGAGTATCATTTTGTCTTGGGGTGGGGGTTTTTCCGCTGGTTACGTCAGCGAAGGATAATCCTTCTCTCACTTTGTTGTTCAGGGTCTTTTTGCTTTTATTAATTTCGGGGAGGGGGGAACCTTTCTTTGGTTTTGGGAACATGGGGCATTTGGTGAAACATGCTGTATGACCGTAGGTTTCGCAATTAATGCAGAAAGGGTTTTCTTGGCGAATTTTTATTTCGCATTCGCGTGTCAGGTGCTCTTTGCCACGTTTTAAGCATCTTGGCTTCATATGACAATTGGCGGCGGTGTGAAAAAAGTCATTGCAGTTGAAGCATTGGGTTATTCCCCTAGCCATCTCTCTTTCTTGCGTGGACCCTTTTAAACTCTAGGGGCGGGTCCACTCCACGCCCCTCATCAACCCCCATTGGCCGGCCTCAAGGTTTTGCACCCGGCACCTCGGTCTTGTAAGTCCACCATTCGTGCAGAGACAACGAAGGTTCCGGTCCCTCTCAAAGTTCGCCGGCGACAAGGGCTTGGCTGACATCTGGTACTCGAACCATCTGGCCGCCTTTTTCTCTTTTGATGCCGCCGTCTGCTGAGGCGCCAGCCTTTCAAGACGGACAATCACTGCCTATGAATGAAAAATAATGCAGTGATGCCCAGCCCATAGTGGTTACCAGTCACACCGGCGCTGACAGTCCAGCTGTCCGACAAAGCACAATGACGCCAAAGCCACGTGCTCCCCAGCTGTGAAGTTCATCATGAATAGGGGCGATTTCTCCTTTGTGACTACGTCACACCAGCAATCTACCCATATGATTTAATGTGCCACAGTAGGACATGTTTGAAACATTTCGATTCCTGCGATTATTGCATGCAGAGTTCGGGAATAGAGGTCAATAATGTATTTCAGTTTTATTGTATAAAATTAATTTTGCATCATTTAAAGATATTTCTTTCATAAAAATGAACAGCATAAAATATATTTATTTCTTCAACAAAAATAAAAATATTTATTAAAATTATCAATTGACAACATAGAAGATAAGTATTCCCCTTTATTATAGTTAAATAAAAAATTCTAATGCGAACCTAATGTTTGCATCGCTCTATTTTCATATCACAAAATCCGGGGTATAATATGTGACTTTAAATTTGACGCTATTCTGAGCATTCAGTTGTTGAACAATTTTTTTGGGGACTCAATATTTTTCACATGAGAAGATTTTTTACTTACGTTAGATATGTAGAACCAAAAGCAGAAAGTAGAGAGCATGCAATTTTCTCTCGTCAAACAATTAAATCTCTCCAACAATGACATTCAATAACTTACAAAATAGCTGTAAATTTCTCTTTAGAGTTATTTTTCAGACTTTTTTGTAAATCTGTAATTCTAAAGATGTTTGTTGAATAAGGTCCTTTACAAATTTATCTACTTCCATCCACTGAACGATTGACAAATTTGTAGAGTAGGGAAGAGTGCCACTGAGAATTGCATCGCATACCACAGATTGCTGACCCCTGTTCACTTTCAGAATTTTCTTCATCTATTTCAGACCATGGCTCGCTTATATATTGTTTAATTCTTCCAACAATTTTCTTTGAATTGACATTTAAGAGGTGCCGGCTGGGTGGTGTGGTTGGTTTGTCGCTGGCCTTCTACACCTAAGGTTGCGGGTTCGACCCCAGCCCTAGTTGGGGGATTTTCAGAATGCAGAAAATTGATAGTAGCCATGTTGTATGATTATACGGCATGTAAAAGATCCCTAGAGCGTCTGTTTGGCTTGAGTGCTCTCGGCAAAATTAAACCCTAGTACAGGTTCGCATCGTCAGAGCTCAGGTTCCTTTCTCTAGGGAGGAAACTAGGCATCAAAATTACCTGCAGCGATTGGCCTCCACCTATGTGGTGCCGCACTAAAAGAGATACCAGCTTCCAGAGAATGTACTAGATCTGCAATGGTAAAACACCAGTCCGCAGCCCATTAAAAATTGGGGGGAGGGGGACATTTAAGAGGTAAATTTTTGAATTTGTGTTAGAATAACCTACTAATCATAAAATACAAAAATTACTCCTAAAAACCAACCAAAATTTTAATAATAGTCTATTATTGCGGACAGAGCTGACCACGTTGCAAATGTTCATAATGATTGTTATTCAATTCCTACAATTAGCTCACACATTCTCTATATTTATCTAGTTCAAATTTTCAATCATTAATAAAATGCATTTTAAAGCACTCGATTGAGCTGAAATTTTACACGATTATTTTGGATGACAATACAGTAATTTATAATCAATAAAAATCAATTGATTAAAACTAATTATGTAAATACAGCCACATTAGCATCATTCTTGGCGACTTGTGTCAAAACTTGAAAAGGTTTTTTATTCACATTTTTAAGCGCTCTTTTGAGCTGAAATTTTCTGTACCCTATTGTTTTGGGTAACAATACGATAATTTATTTATAATTGGTTAAAATTATTGACAAAAATTAATTATTTGAAGAAGTACAGATATAGCCACGTTGGCTTCATTTTGAGCGACTTGGGTCAAAACTTTAAAAAGATTTTTTCCCCTCACGCTTCAAGGTTGAACTGAAATTTTATATACACAATTGTTTTGGATGACAATGCGATACTTTAATGATAATTAATAAAAAATAATTGCCTCTTAATGTTGTGATTCTCTCATATGTATACACATATTTATATTAATTGTAACTATTTAATAAAAAGTAACTAAAATTATTTTTTTTGTTGATCTACGTAGAAATTGACTTAATTTTTTTTACTTTTTTTTTCATCTTGGGTTACCACCAGTCAGCTCTCTGTGTACCCAGCGTAAAACAAACTATACAATAAGCGCATAAAATAAAATGTACGTACCGTAAAATCTGGCGTGTAACGTGCACCCATACTTTCAAACTGCATTTTAAATTTTTAGGTATATTCGCCGTATTATGTGCACCCCCTTTTTTACAGAGGAACCAGAAGAACGCATGTACAATGCTCGGTTTTTAAGTCATTTATATTTATTATCCCAAAATTTTGAAAAAATAGTATATACTATTAGAATCAGAACCCTTTAATTTCATTAGGTATGTCATTTCTTTCAAATATATATCATTCCGATCTATGTAGAAGTTTAATTTTTATTATGCTCACCTCTTTTTTTTATTTTTGATGCTATCATTTTTATATCTGGCGTATAACGCACACCCGTAAATTTCAATCTCATTTTCTGTGTTAAACGCCGGATTTTACTGTAAGTAAAATTGGATGTTATTCTCATGGAAGTTTGAGGTTTCAATACAATTTCTTATATTTTCCAGCAGTCAAAAGACCAATAACTGTAGCGTGCATATGATTATCAGGAAAATCGAAAGAGATATTGAAAAAATAAGTACCGTATGTACTTGAATCTAAGGCGCACCCCAAATTCTCATGGTGTTGTCTTCCGTTCAATCCAATGCAATTGTTATGCAACATTTTTTTTAAAAAAAAATAATGCATTGTTTAAGAATGGAAAAGAATTATTCAAGACTGTTGAATATTTACAAGAAAAAACTATATTATTTTGTTTACGCCATCGAAGTATATTTGTTCCATCTGCGTCAAATTTTCGGTGACCGCTGATCTGTTTCCTTTTTTTTTCCTGCATATAAAATAGCTTCCCTTCTCAAACCGCCATCATAATGAACTTGTTTTGATGCTGTTACCGATATATTTTATGTTAAGGTAATTAAAAGAAGGTGCATGCAAAAAAAATTCCCTGAATATGAGCATACAACGATGTTTGGGATACACTGAATGCTAGAGATAAATTGCGGAATGGGAGTCAATGGAGTTCCAAGTCATCGATGCAAGTGGCCAGAACGAACGGTTACATTTTTTTCTTTTGAAAGGGGTGGGAACTCAATTTCTCCCGTCCATCAAATGTTTAGCCTTCTATTGTAAGCCACACTCGATTTTCAGTAGAATTAACACTGGAAAAATAGTGTGGCTTAGATTCGAGTAAATACAGTAGCTATGTAATTTTAAATTTAAAAAAAATCGTGCGGCTAGTTCAAGAAAAATGAAACCTAAAATTTAACAATTTTGATTAAAATCTCAAAAAGTGGTCATTTGACAGGTTTAGTGCTTGCATAATATCACAAAAATTCTACTTTTTTTTTTAGATGGGAGTGTATTATAAGAATACCTGACTGAAAGATTTTATTCCATTCGCTGACAATAAGTTTACTGAATAACTTACAGAAATGTCTGAAATATAAAATAAGAATAAAATTTATTATGCTTTCTGTGCAAATCATAAACATGAATTCAGCCAGTATAGTTCTATTTATTGTACTTAATGATAACATTTATTTATTTTTTTAAAATTTCCCTTTGCAATAGGCACAAGCAGACCATGCCACTACACTGTCATTGAAGACGACAATGATTTCACCGCCGACGACCTTCAGAAGTTAACTTACTACTTATGCCACACTTACGTACGTTGCACCAGGAGTATATCTTGTCCGGCTCCTGTCCAGTACGCTCACTTGGCTGCCTTCAGAGCTCGCCAGCACTTGCTGACGCATTCGGATGAATCCAGTTCCAGAAGTGATTCATCTTTCAGTTATCATGAACTACCAGAAGCCGTGATAAATGCAATTAATGTTGTCGAAAGTCTGAAAAACACCATGTATTTTGTATAGAAGTATATGGTAATGTTGCTAGAAAATTATATTATTTACTTTTCGTGCTTTTTAAAAACTTAACTTGATTTGTCTTTCATGCAAATTGTAATTATTATGTAATCGAATTTATTTTCATTTATTGAAGAAATGCTGTAATACGAAATGTTGTTTCAAAAATCATAGATTATTAAATAAAAACCAAATCTTTGTTAAACAAATTGATCTATTTGTGTATTGAATTTTCCATATCAAGTGTCCCAAAAATGATTGACTGTTTGAAAAAAGGAACGGAAAGCAATAGAAATGTACGGCTTGTTGCATTGTGCTTTGGTAACCAGGGTATTTATTCTCACGAAGTTTCAAAGTTAGTCAACAGATGGCGCTTCTGACTATTAGAAAAACTAAAATGTTTTGTGTCCGTTTTGTCAGACACCTCAGCATTCTGGCTTGTTTCTACAATCGTTTACACATTGAAACACGCCAGAATGCTGACGTTAAATTTAGCCACAGTTGATTAAAATTTTTCTTTGAAGATCACTTAAAAAAAATCCCTTCCAAATCTTGAATTGTTTTCCAAATTAAACTCTAAATTTGAAGGGAACTATATTTTATACCCAAGACATTATAGTAACAATTATACAGTTCTTGTATATAACCAGAAAATTCTTAAGAGTTTCAAGTCCTTTAAATGCCCATGTACTTGAAGCCAGTTTTTCAGAAATAAAATTTGTTTTCTCTGAATTAAGCATTAATCAGCAAGTAGAAACTATCATCAATGCATTACTTCAGCAGGTAAATTTTGCAGACCCTTAAAGTTTGGTTTTTGAGAAAAAAAGATTGAATTAGGATTAACTTAGGTTTGTCTAAAAAAAATGGCTTTTAATGGAACTTTCTATTGAATTCATCCATGTCAAAAGAGAAAAGGATCTTCAACATAAACATTCTTGTAGTACTAAAACAGTTTCTTGATATATGTACCAACTTTTCCAAAGCTGTATATTAAATGAAGTCTGTCAAGCTCTCAAGTTAACACATAAACAAAGTTGAATTATATTTAAAGTGAAAAAGATAACGATAAAACTAATACTTTCTTTTTGACTGGCTACAAAAGTTTCCTTTCAGAGAGTTCTTATTCATTTCAAAATTAGACACAAAGTTAATGCAATAATTTTTTAATTGAGAAATTAATAAATAAAAGTAATTGTTTGTCAAGCATAAAAATAATTTTTTTAAGATATCTTTTTTTGCTTTTTCAATGTCGGCTGGTAAACATTCATAAAATTAAGACAAGTCGACCTCTTTGATTTTAAACCTGAACTGATAAGTATTGCTTGTAACTAAATGCGACTGAAAGCTGTACAAATTAAGGTGAAGGATAATTATTAAAAGTTTTTACTATAATAAAATATTACAGAGTTGCACAAATACTAAATGTGGAACACAGAGAATTCTTTTTCATAGGGCCCCAGTTTAATATTGACATAAACACCTCATTGCTCATAATTATGAGGAAGGTAATTTGTGCTATACAGTCAGACCCAGATTTAAATGAAGGCAAAAACTCCTATTTAGCAAATTATTTCAACAGCTGAAAATTTTTTTAGATTGCAATTTTTTTTTACGGAACAGATAAAAAATTTTTCTTGTTTGTTGCAAATTTTGGTTGGAAAGGGTCCAGAGACCATTATTAGATTTTACAGGTGCAAATGAGTCATGAGTATATCCTCATGCATGAGTTTTGAATAGGACAAGAAATTCCATTCTTCCAAATCCACAACGCAAGGATATTTTAACAATTACATTGCATATGATGGACTGCCTATCAGAGCAATTGAATTTCGGGAATTTGTCGGAACGAATTATCCGCAATTCTGATGCAGAAATTCATAATCAAACTGTTACATTTTCTAATGGTTCACATTGTTTGGAAACTGAAAAAATACTGCAAGCAACATGATGCAAATGACACAGTATTTTTCTCTCTGCATAAAGTCGAAAAAAGAACTCTTGAGAGAGTCAGGAATCAAAAAGATTGCCAAACATCTATTAGTCAGTATTTTTAGCTGTTGAATAACCCCGATTTACCGAACTAATGTCCGATCCCAATGAATTTAGGGTTCGACTGTATTTGATAAGAGATCAATGATGTAATTTTTCATTATTGGATTTATTCTGTTACCAGAGTATTAGAATAATCTAACATTTCTCATGTCTGCATTGTAGATGACGTTTTAATTTCTTTTTAGAGTAGTTAATTACTTTCAATATGTTAGGAAAATATTTTGTAGGAGATAATTAATGTTCTGCAGAAAATTAATTGTAAGATTTATTTGTATGAATTCATACAAATAGATAAATTATAATTTTAAATATATTTAGGGAATTTTTATTATTTTTTTTAATATTTCAATATTGAAATTTGGAATTTTTACAAAAAACTGGTAAAAGTTCTCTTGCATATTTACAATAAAGTACACAGTCCCTCTTAAAGGATTCATACTTTGCAACAAATTCAATGAGCTTTCCATTCTGTTTTAATATGGGTAGTTAAATAATTTGTTTTCAATATGAAAGTATTTTCATTAACTCTTCTAAAGTATTTATAAATATGCTGCATTTATTTCAAAAATTTTAGAATAATCATGCATTCCATGCATATCAAATGAAATTTTTATTCATTTCATTTGATTTAACTCAGCACCATTTTCATGCATTAAAATTTTCACTACATTGAATTTTCTTACAATAAGCACAATACCGAAAGAAAAAAATACACATTACAAAGTTGGAGAATTTTACAGTTAACACACTCAGCTATCCATTAATTGATTAGTCATGACATATGTTATTGTTGTTACTAAAGCCACCTGTCTGACGTAGTCAGATCGAGGCCCACAAAATTCATCATGGCATTGGGCTAGATTGTACGCCTGTCATTAGCCGTAGCTTTGAGCATTATGTAGGTGACAGTACGATTTGGCTCAGTTCCACCCCAATTTTGAGGGAGAACACCCTGAGAGGGGCCTCCCATCTCTCTTCCCCTTCCACCAACCTCACGAGAGGACATGCGGCTCGATGACTATTTAGAGTGCCCCCATGCCGCGAAGGCACTATACATTTAAAAGCATTCATACCTTCACCAGGATTCGAACCCAGGCCCTACGGCACAGCAGTCGGCGTCACTAACCACTATACTGGATGGGCGACCATGACATGTGATTTACTGCAGTGATTGCCAACCTTTAAAACTCCATGGACCACTCTTAATAATATTTATTACCGTATATTGTCTCTTATTTACATTTCCATCTGTCATCATATCTGGCAAAACAGTTACTCATGGTCCAATGACTTACCTCCTTTGAAGATTCCTTCATAATGACTTCTTGTTTACTTTTGCTTTCCAAGTTTTCTCATTAATTATCCCGAAGTCTGCCCATCTCAGCCTTGGTCTTCCACACTTCCAAATTCCAGTGACTGAATTGCAGTACCTTTTTGACAACATTATCAGCTAGCATTCAAATTATATGGGCCATCCAATTTATTCTATTTATTTTTATGTATTTAATGATTTCAGGTTCTTGATAAATTCTATATAATTCAAAATTGTATCTTGTCCAACTATTGTTTTCGTTTACAGTTCCAAGTATTTTTCTCTCAAAAGATGCCATTTGATTTTTTTCCAGTTTTGCTATTGTCCGAGATGCATATGTCAGAACTGGTCTAATAAGAGTTTTGCACATTAAAAATTGTTTCTTGAAAGAAATTTAGATTTTAAAAACATCCTCAGTCCATAAAAAGCTTTATTTGCCTGGTATAAATGTTTCTGGCTTTCATGAGATATTTTATCATCATAATTGATCAGGTAAAACTTTTAACTGCCCCAATTTATTGAATCTATTACAAGATAAGGATTTGGGATTCTGTCTTTTGAAAATAGCATATATATTTAGTCTTTTTCTTATTTATAACAAGACGCATTCGACTTGTTGCAATATTAAGTGTAAAAAATGCCTCTTTCGGTTGCTGGGAGGGTACAAGCAATTGCATCAATATCATCAGAATAGGCTAAATTACTGATTAAGAAAAAATATATCCAATATTATTGATATCTGAATCATGAATTATTTTCTCAAGTGCAATATTAAATAGTAAGCAAGAGAGAACTCCTGACAGTGATCCAAGAACACACATTATACTTAGTATCTTGTAATGTAAGTCTGGTCAATTTTATAAGTTTTGATGGAATGCCAAAGTCATTCATTGCATTAAGTAAATTGCTTTGATTGACACTATCAAAAGCAGATTTGAAGTCAATAAAAAATATAAATATAGTTGACTCTCTATAATTCAAAGTTGGAGGGATCAATGAAAAACTTTGAATTATCAAGTGGGTAGAAAAAAATTCCCAAAATGCACAAAGAGAAATTTTTTTCTTAGGTATTTAAATTTGAAACTTTAATAAAACAACAATTGTACATATGTATAAAATTATTTTAAAAAGTACATATCATACAGTATAAATATTTTACAGAAGTTAAAAGTCCTATATTAAAAGAATACATTCATACACAATTGAACGTCATCTCTTTTCACAATAGCGGACCATCCTTTCTGAACACGTGTAGCAAATCCATGTGTTGAACGAAAGATATTGATGGTTGGCAATAGGTGCGGTTGGTCTATTGTCCACTTAAAGGAATGAAAATGATTTTGCCTGAGGAAACTAAAACACAAAGGAGTAGCAGACAAATGAACATCAAAGGTGCTACATTGCAGGGGAGACACGCAGAGACAACACAAAACTTATAATCTCCAACCTCTTTATTACAGGACTGTACATGACAGTGAGTGTTCAAATTGTCGAGTTTTGAACTACAGTGTGTTGTAGTCTGGCCAGCCACAGATTTTACTTCGAAAAATTGAGTGTAACAAAACGTATTGCTTTTGTTCGAAATATCAAGTTTTTGTAGGGACTGAGTATATACTTCGAATTATTGAGAGTCAACAGTAACGTACCAATTTTTCTGTGGACCAACAAAACTTTTACAAAGTCCACCATTTGGCGACTGCTGATTTACTGCATTTAATTTCTCACATATGCTCCATTTATTTGTTCAGTTCTTTTAATTTAATTACTGGCAAACTCCCCCACCCCATTTTAAGTAGTTTTAGAAAATATTTTATGAATTAGTAATAAACAAGATATTAAGGAAGGTGTGGACTAATGGAGTTGGTATTTTAATGTTTTGAATTACTGGATCTCTTTTGGTTGTTTTCAGCAATTGTTTTAAATACAGGTAATTATTATTCTTAGAATTATTTATATTCCCTTAAAACAATGTTAAATAATATTTTAAAGATATGCTCATAGAATATTCACATATTCTTAAGGGTACATGTAACATGGCTTGAGAACCATAGAAATAAAGTAATTAAATTAACAGAAGTTTTTTGAAAAATCTTTTAATGAAATTTCAATACAGGCACAAGAAAGATAAACACACTCACAATACTTGGAAGTAATCTTTTTAAAAGATATAAATCTGTTCCTTTTTTTATTACTATTTTATTTCAAGGTCTTGGGTTCAGCAATGTTTAATTAAGTCAATAAAAGAAATTATTTAAAAATAAATACATAATTATAACAAAGGAAAACACTGGATGTGGAATTTTAAAAATATCTGTAGAGGACTTCGAAATAAAAAGCCCATCAATTTAAAGAAAAAATAACTTTGTTACTAAATTATAAAATTGAGGATGATAGATTCTAGATAAAACAGCAGCTCAGCAACTAATGCTAAACATGCAACTGTTACATATTGATCAATCAAGGGAAAATACAACAAAAAACCCTTTCAATGGTAAATAATAGTAAATAGTCAATGGCGTAACATATACCTCCACATTGTGAGGAGGGAGGGGGCAAAACCTGACAAACATCAAGTACATAGTTAACCAATTTATAAAATATTAAAGGCAAAATTTGACTTTGAAGAGGGCGTTAATAATCTCCATTACACCACTGATCACAGTTGTAATTTCAAATGGATAAATTCATAATGGTGATTTTTAACACTTTGGATATGTTTTATCAATATCAATTCATGCCAATATAGCATAGCATTCTCTGAACAGGATAAATTGTAAATTAAGTTTTAAAATTGAGATTGTTCACTATTTTAGCACTTAATGTTTATCAGGAATTATTCTGCAAGTCTGTTAAAAATAAGGAAAATGGCTAAAACAAAAATGTTTAAATGTCGGAAGCAAAACGATTCCTGAAATTAATTAAGAATAGAATGATGGTAAAATGGAATAAATATTACCAATCCCTTAATTGTGGAATTGTGATGAGAATAATTAACAATTTAAAAACCTAAATTAACTCAATTTTGGAAGATACTCTTATTTTGGTAATATGTTCTGTTCATTCATTAATAAAATATTCATTGTTTTCTTATCAAACTAGGTTGAAAATGAGTCATTTTGTAGTATTTGGTGTATTAAACTCCACAGCAAAATTGAGAAAAATAATAAATTGATCTAACAATTAAAAACCAAATATAAGCATAAAGTATGTGTATTAATATATTGAAAACTGCTTTATTCACATCTGGAAATTAAAAAATCAAATTTTTTTTCTTATCTAAATGTACATTTTAACTTGTATAATAAATAACATTTTTTAAAAATATATACTGAGCACAGACTTAAAGTAGATTTTGGATTTTTCCAACTTTAAAGAAAAGGAAACACTATTTTGTACTGACATATCTTTCGATTTTCAAAATATTTAATGACTGCTCTTCATATAATAAAAATGAAACCTCAGTCAATTTTAATGTCAAACAAAGCTGATATTAAACTAGACTAAAGTAAAAATAAAATGGTACAAGAAAAATTACCTTAAAGTATTAATTACTTCAAATATATGAGCTTGCATACTTATCTGCTCTCTTAAGTAAGATGAGTTGTTCGTGAGTTTTGTATTGTATATGGGAAAATTTTTATTTTTAAAAAGGGATACATTTTGGTTCAATTTAAGGACTAAGCAGTGATGTAGGTTGAACAAGAAAGACTTGATTTAAAAGATTTAATGCTATTGATAAATTTTCAATCAATGAAAAAACTCTGATAAAAAGAAAAGTTTTATAAAACTGACATTTTACAAACATAGAATCTTGTAGGTGCAATTAAATCTAATCAAGGGATACATAGAGAAAAATTTCTGCAAAAAATAAACACAATTGTTAATAAAATCAATAAAAATATCTTAAAATATTTTTTTGAGAAATGATTTCATGAGTGTTGCAGCTAAATAAAAGCCAATTAATACAGTATGATTGGTCAAATCTATAATACAATGTTTTCATAAATTAATCAGTTCAATTAATTATAAGTCATTTGATAGTATGCTACAAAAACAAATTTCATTAAAGCAAACTAAGGTGACAATTTAACATGCTAAAACACAAACATTTATTTAGAAAAAAAGAAAATGCACATAAAAAGCACAATATTTCCAAATGTTTTATCACAAGAAGACTTCTGACAAAATGTTTTTGAATGTATAAATATGTACAGACTTAAAAATAAACTAAGAATACTCTACATCAGACCACACAGCCTCAACTTCACTTTCTTCAAGGTCACCCTAAAATTATGAACAGGATATCAGTACAGATCAAATATTATGAAATGAATTGAGAAATTTCCAAATAAAAAATAATTTTTCTTGTGAACAAACACTTATCACAAACTGTTTTAAAAAGTTACCTCATTTTCCGAATCTGCAATGTCGTCAACTTCAAAGCTTTCTGATGATTCAGGATTTTGTTGTTCAACTCTCTGACTACCTTCCACTGCTTTGTGATTAGATGGATCCATACTGACAAAAAAATTTAATCAATGAATCATAGTTATATAATTTTTTTTAATGTAGAAAGAGTATTAGGCAGCTATTTGACTTTTATATTCCAGTAATAAATAATCTTTCTTTATATAAATGTTTCTTTCTGGAGATATTTTTTAAACGTGTGATACAAAAGTGCCATGCACAGCCAAATCATACATTTTTTCATCATTTATAATATTTTTCTTTACTTACTGAAATTTTGGACGTAAAGTGTTAGATGTTGATGTTGTTCATTTTACCTAAGTTTAAAATATTTATTTAAACATGAAGATTACTTTTTTTTAAAAAAAAATCTTTATATTTTACAATGGTACAATAACATGGTTTAAAATTTTAAATCATGTTTTTGTAGAGATTCCACTTCTTTCTCTTTAAAATCAATTTTAATAAAATAAAGGTTAAATGAACTATAAAACAACTTTTAAAAAATTTGCGGATTACACAATAAACAACAATTTGTATGGTGTCCATTTTTGTTTAATATTTCCTGTAAATAAACAGAATTTTTAAATTATGTTTTGACATACAGAGTTAGTTACTCAAAAAAATATTTCCCAACATTTTTTATATTTAACATTTAATAAAGTATAAATAAATTCCTAAGAATTTCTTTGTGACATTCTTTCATAAAATATGCAGCTAAAAGAAAATTATCACAACATGCTTATCTCCTGCACTTTATAACTGAATATAAAGAACAGTTTTTCTTCTATTTTAAAATGACTAATAAAGAAAGTATATTTCCAATACTTCCTGTTTACAAGCATATACAAGAGGAAAAAAATGTTAATGTATTACAATTAAATTACTCAATATTTTTAATGAAACTTATAATTTTTTTTTTTTTTGAAAAAAAAAATGAATGTTCCAATTATATATGAATAAAAAAACAAGATGCCCTTCCAAGTCAAACTTGCCAATAATAAACAAAAATATTTAATGCAATACAGAATATTTTATAGTTAATAAATCAATAATGATAAAAATAGAACAGAAATGTGGCATCAGGCAAACAAAAAAAATATTTTTGGCAATAAGACACAATCACATAATTATCACGGATAAGTTAAATATATTATCTAAAATCTTCTTTAGTTTTTTATAGACTAAGTAAAAAATTGGACTCTTACTCAATAAATTAAATAAACACATAAAAGAATACTAATTCTAATACAATATATAGTGAAATACACAATGCGAAAACGCTTAAGACAGAATATCGGTTACCAAGAAATAGTACAACAGTCCTGAGAAACTGCTATGTACTTTCATTCAGTTTTTCTTTTAACACAAAACGAAAATCGCTTAACACAAAAATATTTCTTTTATGGGAATGAACAAAATATGGAAAACACCATCCAAGCAGGCTAGATTTAAAAGGGGTGTGAAATAAAAGAAAGGTGGTTTCACATGTTTTGTGAAAAGGAGGCTAACTTGGCTTTGAAATATCCTCCGAATAGTCTGTGATATGAGTCAATTTTGTATATCTTAGCTGCTTTCATCCTCCATCCCTATAAACGCTCCACAAAAACATCTCATATCTCAACAGTTGACTTTGAAATTCCGTGATAAGTACATCGCAGTGCGAATAAAAATCAGCGAGTTCGATTTTTTTTCTATTTTAGAAGAATTTTTTATATGAACAACAGCAAAGAGTTCTGGCGTTCATGCTGCTATTTTGCTTAAAATGAAGATAGAATTTCTTAAGGCTGTTGATCAAAAACAGAAAACAAAAACCTGTGAAGATTTTGGTATTGCTGACTCTACATTATCAACAATGCATACATACATACATATCTACCGTAATTTCGCACGTATAGTCCGCACCATCGTATAGTCGCAGACACGATTTTATATAAAGAAAATTTTAAAAATTGTCAGATAGTTCACACCACTGGATAGTCCGCAGACTATACGTCCGAAATTACGTTATTTTAATACGGCAATATTAATGTATTTTAGAAACAAAGAACTAAGTATAAATAGAAAAAAAGTACTTCCTTACTAATATACCTTCAGAAATAAAACGCTAAATACAAATAAAAACAGTGCTTACTAATTAATCATATATTAATTAATCACACATTCTACTACATTAACGAAAACCTTCAAAGTACGATTTATCGGTATCAGAATTAAACAGTTCTAATATATTTTCTGGAAAGAGTGTCCGAAAGTTCATTTTCAGCATCACTATCTTCTCTGTCAGTGATTTCCTCGCTTTCACCTCGCTTTTTATGTTTGATCATTGGCAGTTCACGACAGCGTGTTTTTTAAACACGCCAGCGTATTATCCGCACTGGTGGATAGTCCGCAGCTTCAAAAATTCGCATTTTAAACACAGATAGTCCGCGGACTATACACGCAAAATTACGGTATATAAATAAAATGTACATTTAATAATTTTGTTGAACAAATTTTTTTTCTTGCAATATCCTTCAACACAAAAAAATATTCAAGTCCCCCCCCAGTTTCGTGTTTTACTGTATTTTTTATTGCATTAAAAAAAATTCTACTTTAACCTCTTAACCCTTTGAAGCGCGGAAAAATAAATTCGCTGAATTTTTCAAAATAAAATTATAAATGCAATGTATGGAACCTAAGAACAGAGAAAATACCTTTAAAAAAAATTAGAGTACATTCCCCCCCGAGGGGGGAGGTGGTTTCATAGAAGTACCACAGCGCACTTACGACATAATTCTCAGATGAACAAAAAAAATGATTTGCGTCAGATTTGTAAGTATATTCTTTATATATTTTGTAATAAATTTACTAAAATATGCGATATTAAATATTAGAATTACTTTTTAAATATTAAATAATACAAAATATAACTATAAGCGATTAAAATCAACTGCAATAGCCAGTAAAGTTTTTTTTCTCATTGTTTCTTTATTATTAAATAATTAAAACCATGCAGTAATACTGAAATAATAAACCCCTCCCCCAAATCAATGGCAAAACCCCCATAATTTATTAGTTATTTCACTGCCTGAGTCAAAGAAAAGAAAAAAAGGGCTAAATCTCTCACGTGTGCGTGCTATAAGCCGGAGAAGAATGGACAATTTTCATGTTCTAGGTGCGCGGTGGTATCAGTCTGAAACCACACGAAAATATCTTTATATAAGGCACTTCTTTTCATTATTTATCATACTAAAAATTAGTTATGCTATGAACAGCATATGCAGCAAAAATGTACATACCTTACTTTTAATTTTTGTCTATTTTTATTTGCTAAAAAAAATCTTTTTGAAAGTGGTTAAAAAAGGCTTTTAAAATGATGCATTTTTCTCACAGAAATAAGAGTTTTCTGTCTCGTGCTGACATCTAGTGTCTTTTAAAAGAGTTAAAAGATATGTTTAAGATTAATGGTTTCATTGAAATACCATTGCGCGTTTAGAGATATTTTTTAGAAAATGGTGGTTTCAGAGAGATACCACCGCGCGTTAAAGGGTTAACTGACATGGTACATATATGCCTCGCTCAGCTGGTGCACAAACTGCCTGAAACTTATACATACTGAGGCTGAAGGAGTACAATCCTTTGCTTTGCCCAAGGTTGAAGAATGCAATAAAAAGACTTGACAGTGTTTGCGAAGGATATGCTTATTTTACAAAGGGATTAACTTATTAATGCTTTTTCTTTCCCCCCATACACTGCATAATTATGCTCGCTTGTGTGAGAAATAGTGGCTTTGAAAAACAGTTAATGTTTCTATCCCATAAATGTTATATAATGCAAGAAAAATAAAAGATTACGTCACAAAAAAATTTAATTAAAGCATTTAAATTAGTGATAAAAGATATTTTCTCAAAAAATGTTAAATCAAAGTTTACTATATGAAGCTATAATCATATTATTCATAGTATAAATCTTTTGTTAATGTGAATGACAAGCACAGTTGTGAAAAGTATTGAATTAAAATAAAATCACTGTTTCTTCCCTCTTCCAGTTTCATTTAAAAAAATTGTCACTGAAAAATTACATGTTCACAATGTCTTCAATAAATAAGATCTAAAAATGAATACATAACAATTGAAAAATTAATTGATCATTAAGATTACACTTGAAAGCTACACAAGGGCTATCAGCAACAGATTTCACACTTTTAAACCATGGTCAAGTGAAAAAGACAACACCTGAGCTGGCTCTGCAAACTTCTACACCATGCCAACATGAGAATTTTAAGCCTCAGGTGATTAAACTTGCATCAACTCCTCTACATGATGGATTTTCAATAGTATCAGGGCTTTGACATATGATTTGACACAAACAATGCTGGCCATGAGTTCACAACCATTACCATTCATCTTATGCAGCCACATAAAAACTAAGAAGTCGAGATTTAAACTATTTATGTTGCCAGATGCTTATAAGCTCTCAAAACTAAAACACGTGCTTCTTCTTTTAATTGATGAAATATAATTCTATTATACTAAAATATATATATATACTAGCTGACCCGGCCACACGTTGCTGTGGCTTTGTTTTAATACATTAGTTCAATATTATTCTAAGCTATTCAATGCAGTCAAAATAATCTTCGTTTATAATTTTGGAGGGTTGAAATAAAGTATAAGACAACAAATTATTTTAATTTTGCATTTCATTCATCCCCTACTTGAGTGTAGTATAATGCATGAATTATTAACGAAGTCGTTAAGTAACAACATATGAAGGATTAATTTTATAAATGTGGTGAATAATGTTGATTCTTTGCAATTTTTAAAATTATTTTATAATTTTAAAGTATAACAAATAATAATTTTATACAACTAATCGCTAATTGGTGCACAATATTTTTCGGTAACCCGTATTTTGCTAACTCAAATAGATTCAACGGTTTCCGCACACGTGAGCATTTAACATCTAGTTGCCCATTCGAGAAACATGGATTTTCTAAGTCCAAGTATCAAATGAATATTGTTCGGGGTTCAGATTCATTTATGGTCATCGCGAAAGCCAAACGAATCGGAATTGAAGAATTTTGAATGGTATTAGAGATTCTGACGGTATCAGTGGAATACGCGTGGCAACAAATTCCGTAGTAGCAGAACCGAATTTTCGTTCAAACTTTGCAGTCAAAATGTTTGCTTCAAGAAGTTCCCGGTATAATTTTTGATGATCAAACGTGCACTGTTGCATTATCTAGGTGAATTTAAGTTACGCAGATAAAAACCAGGGAACCAACCGAAGATTATGTGGTGACATTCCTGATATATCTACAGAATTCAAAAACTTGGTTGAAAAATTTACGGTTTTGTTTTTATCAACAATAGTGTCGATTGGCTTAAAAAACGTTTTATCAACTGGCAACAAACTTATGTCTGAAAGTTTATTTCATCACAATATCAACATTTTTTCTGATTAAGTAACAGGATTACAGAGGCAATAATTATCAAGATAATTATACAGTATATCTGGAAAGACACTCTCAATCAGTTCCTTTTTGCCTAAAGAACATTTTGAAATCGTCTGGGTATTTCATGCATTATGTATTGGTATGAAGTCTACTTCACCGTTTACGAAATTCAGTATTTGGTTTTGAAATATTTGCTCAGATTGATCATTTTGCAAATGTACTCGAGTGTTTATGGTCAGTCGAAGTGTTTCCACGTTTCGCCATCAAAACAGTTGTTTTAAACAGGCGTTAATCTCGTGAGCAAAAGTAGAGCGTGTAATGGCTGTTAATACCTGTCGGAAATCATCAGACACTAATACAGCAACAACATCGAATATTCTCTCGTTGCCATTTAAATCTTTATAAGCTCTATGTAATGCTTTGAGTGAATGTTTATGGTTCATGGTACAATTATCCCTGATCATGACAATTCATTTGCAATACTGTAGCCAATCCACCCTTTTTTTCAATGGTACACATTTCATCTTGTATTTTAAGAATGTTCAATGGCAGCTGATGTGGAATGTGCAGTTTTTCCGCCATCTAACACAGTGACAACAATGCACGAAGATGCAATTCCCTATTGCAATCATATTTTCGCTCGACTGCACCTGAAAGTTTAGTTGCTACAGGGAATGAAAATCCGGAGGTGGAACTCGAACACAAAGCCATTTGACCTCATTCCAGCAATATCCAGAAAATTTACCGAAGCTTTTGAAATCCGTATCCAGGTTCTCGTTCCCACCCCGAGAAGTACTTGATGCCCACTTTCGACGCCCTTGTTCCTGTAAGTTCAGTCTCTGAAGGGGGACATTACGATCGGTTAGCATTATCCGGCACAGTTACGGGAGTTTCTAAAGTCCGATTTGACATTATTATTGTTTCCCATCCAGAAAAACACCAGGAAAACATTTCTCTCTCCTCAAGAATTAAATCAAGCCTTTTCCACAGTTCGTGCAAAATACTTTTGTCTGGCATTATTTGACGTAGATATGAGATTACATTGAATTGGATTCAGAATATATATATTCGGATCGCCAGTTTCGAAATACAATTAAGATTCACTTTTCGTCTCTATGTCTGCAGTGGCCGTGGTAGCCAAGTGGTCAAGGCATCGGATCATGGCTAGCGTGTCATGAATTTGAGCCCAGTACCACTGAAAACTCGCTGTGTAGGGGAGCGATTCATGTCAAATCCGTCGAGAGCTCAAACGTCCTCCCTTTGGTGTGGTGTGGTAGTTAGGAGAGAGCGTGCCAGCTCAGGTGTCGTCCACGTCACTTGAACATGGTTCAAAATTACACAGTCAGTCGCCAAAAGCCCTCATGTAGCTGAAAAGTGCAACGTTAATATTCACTCACTTTACGTCGACAAGATAGGCTGGTACTGCTGTTCGAGAATATTCCGATCCCCTGGCATTATCTGTCAAAAATACAGGAATTTCTATATTTTGATTTCAGACTCGCTTAAACCATCTCAAATTACACCAAGAATACACTTTTCCCACACCAAGACTTTAAGGTGTGCTCCTGCCCCGGTTTGCGTAAAAGACGGTCATCCTGAATTATCCGCCTAAGTTACTTTTTTTTTGTCAGATTGAATATCAGATTCAGATTATCCGTTTTGAAATACACAATGACAAAGTTTTCATGATCCAAGGCTTTTAAGGCAAGTCCCTGCTACGGTGTGTCTAAAATACGGTCGACTGGTATTATCCGGCAAAGTTATCGTAACTCCAAAAATTCAATTTCAATTCTATTTTGACACTCCGAAATGCACACGGAGCTGACTTTTGATGCTCCAGCGCGAGCAAGTTCAGTCGCTAGAGATAATGAAAATCCGGACGCGGAACTCGAATCATTTGCCTTTTCTCCTAATTAAGACAGTATCCGGAGAGTTTAGTGGAGTTTCTGAAATATAATTTCAAGTTATCGTTTCCCGTCCCTAGGTGCAACTGGAAATTACTTTTGTTCCCCTGAGCTGGCAAGTTCAGTCCCTGGAAGGGGCATTATCTGGCAAAGTTACAGCAATTTCTAAAATTCAATTTCAAACTCTCGTTCACCATCTCGAATTACAACAGAAACGCACTTTTCCTGCACCAAGACTTTAAGGGTAAGCTCCTGCCACGGTTTGTGTAGTAAATGGTCGCCTTGAATTATCCGGCAAAGTTACAGTTATTTCTCAGACTGGATATCAGATTCAGATTATCCATTTTGAAGTACGCCAGGGTCCAAGTTTTCACGATTTAAGGCTTTTAATGCAAGCCCCTGTTATGGTGTGTCTAAGATACGGTCGGGCCGCTTTATCCGGCAAAGTTACGGTTATTTTTGGAAACTGGCTCTAAAATCAGATTCCACACCCCGAAATATGCCAGGCATCTAATTTTCGTGCATTTTGGTTTGTAATATCTGCTTCCACAGACGCATGAGCAATTCCACATTTTGCGATTATTCCCTTACAGGAATCTGGCAACGATTTTTTCGGATTCTTCACATTTCCGGCAATAAAAAAATTATGGCATGATTAATTGAAATAAAAACCATCCTATGTTCTAAGTTGAATGAAATGACACACAGTACACAAAATTATATTATGATCGGTTGAATAGTTTCGGAGTCCATTGCGGACAAACACTGTGACACGTATATTTTATATATAAAGATATATATATATATATTTCTTTTTTTAATATAGTATAAAAGACACAATGCTATTACATGTATAAGACAAATGAAAAAGCATGTGCAGATCATCACTTCTAAAAGTTAAAACTCTAGATAAAAGATTAAGCATAAAATATGTCCAGGTCTTTTGCAACTTTAATATGGAGCAGTTATAACAGTGAAATGGGGGAAAAAATGAATAAAAGACATTCTAAAAGAAAAGCCAAGTGAAACACATTATAAAGGATTTCAAGATAAAATAGACAACATTATTTTGTTAAAAATTTGACTGGCTTGGCTTTAAAACTTTTCATGTCAAATAAATTAAAAGATCATCAATCAAAACATCAAAAATATTAAAATTTTAAATTTTCTGCTTTTATATCAAAGTGTAATGCTTCAAAAAATTGTTATAGCAAACATTTGTGGCAGTATGCAAACACACAAAGATAATTTATGCATATTGATTGCTTACAACTCTTTCTTGTTCAAGTATATGATGAAATTTGCTTTCTTTAACCACTCTGTGCCAATAAGCAACTTGAGCAATGTTTTGACTTATTTATTGTATGCTTCTAATCTATGATTAGTTAATAACTAATTTTCATATTTTATGGGGGGGGGGGTCAAGAATGACAGAAATTAATAAAAAATTTCAACATGAGGAATTTGAACATCATTTATGAAAATGCTCCAAAATACTTATATCATTTGACAATACAAAAACAAGCTTTATGTTGAACTCACTTAACAAAAATAATAGTTCTAGAATAACATGAGTAGTAATTTAATTGCCTCGTGTTACTCCAGAACATGAGCCAATTGAAATATTACTTATCCATAATCCAATTAAACCATTTTTAAGGTTTTACAATGTTAAGGGAAGTTGATTTTGGTTAAATTTTCATACAAAAGAATACACTGAGACAAAGTACTGCAAAAGGTAATTCTTATTTTTTAAAGTATATGTGCATGTATAATATATGTGATAACTTACTTCAGTGCTATACTAAAATGATGAAGGGCTTTTTCATGTTCATTTGTACGAGCCAGGAAATCTCCAAGCATCTGATGGAGGCGACATGATGTCTGCTGTTCCATGTGCTTTTTTAATCTATATAAAATGTACATACTCTGCATTAAATTTAAATTAGTCAGTCATGTATTTTTGGTAATTTTTTCAAAATACAAGCAAATTAAAATAAATCTAGAATAATCAATCATTAACATTTAGTAATAATTAATTTTAAAAATGATTTCAGCAATATATGCTCTTATTTTTATATCATTTTCAATAATATATAAAAATTATTTCATCTTTTTAAAAAGTTTGAATAGTAAAAAAAAAATTTTAAAAACTTGGATATAAATTTTACGTTAAAATAAAAATTACATTAAAGAAACTAAAGAAAACTGAATATTAAAAAAATTTTCTTACAACTCAATTCCCTTTTCATAAAGTCTCTCTTGTTCATATACTGCAGCTAATAAATATACAGCATTCAAATATGTGGGATCTTGCTTCAAAGCTTTTTCAAGTAGAGGTTTTGCCTTAAAAAATGCAACACAAAAATATGTCCATCAATCATAAAAAATTTAATAAATAACATTAGATTGATAAAATGTGGCCACAGAATTTTATTTCAAATAACAATAAAAACCTACATTCATTTACATTTTTAATAAATAATGTTGAAACTTCTTTCAATAATTCACAAAACTAGAACATAGACAGTACATATCAGTGGTCTTCTAACTGTGTTCCTCGAAACCCTGGGGTTCCACGAGCCACAATAAAAAAATTGAGAAAAAATAAATAGATATGCAAAATGGATTCCCATTCTCTATGAAGTTCATACAGTTACAAGTGCCTAAAGCTCATGCCCCCACCACCACTCCTTAAAACTGAAAATTTTATTTATGCATAATAACTTTATTTTGCAACACTTTTTATAATATAATAAAAGAATATTAAGACACTTTATCTTTACATATATACTTTCAACTAGATTGTGAATATTCTATTGTTTACTATCTCGAGCTCCACGAGATAATTTTATACTTGTTAGTCCAGGGCAATATCTTGCAAAATCAAATATTTGTCTAATAGAAAATGCACCTTTTTGCATTCTTGGAAAAAAAACTATAATGAAAAAGTGGAAACAACTTATCAACAGATTCGATGTTAAAATCTAAATTTAAGCAAGAACAGCTTCTAAATGTTAGGTTGCAAATTCATGCAAAATGCACAAGATTTCTCACACTGCCATAAACATTTTAATGCCACTCAGAACATTGTGTTTAAGTGAAATATATTTCTCAACGTAAGTGGCTACAAAAACAAATTAAACTCAGAAAATGTAATGCATTGATTGCATTTAATCTCTATTGACCTAGACTTCAAGAGTTTGTGGAAAAAAAAGCAAGCACATAACTCAGTTACTAAGTAGAATGCATGGGTAGGTGACACAAATTAATAATACTAATAAGTAAATTATACTTAAAAAAATTAGATTATAATTTTTTAAATAATAAATACAATACTTTTTTAATTGCCTTTACATAAAGTGCCTATAACATGTTGATCTTTAAGTATTATTTTGAGATATATTCTTTGAAGTATGTGTATGGAATGCGGTTCTATGAAAACACTTTCTAGGTCTAGGGGTTCCATGAAAGCACCTTCAAGTTCCAGGGGGTTCCATGAGTTGAAAAAGTTTGAAGACCACTGGTATATATTATTGATTATAATTACATACATAACAAGTAATAAATCTAAGGAGGCAAAGCAAAAATAGAAGCATAACCAGACAGTATATGTCAAGAATAAGTTAGCCACAGTAGTACAATAGCAAACTCTTAGCCTTAGGAATTAAGATTGCAGATTTAAACATTACTTTCAAGCAGCCAACCTTCACTTGTAATCTCCCTTAACTACTGGGTTGTAGAGAAAAGAAATAAGAGTAAGAATAAGGCCTAATCGTAACATTAGAAGATTAATATTAAATATATTAAAATCAAGTTACAAATGCTATTATCAAGTAAAATTATACTAAGGAAAAATAAAACTAAAACCACTCATGTAATGTGTGCAAAACATTAAACATACATGAATATATAGTACTTTTTAAAAAAACAACATAACACATATTTTCCTTTCGACAAATATATGTAGCTGCCCATCCGGTATAGTGGTCAGTGTAGCTGACTGCGGTGCCGTAGGGACTGGGTTCGAATCCCGGAGAAGGCATGGATGTTTGTGTTGTAATCCTTTCTTCTGTCTGTGTTGTATGCCCCCCGTGTTATACATTGTGTGGTGCACGGGGTTTATAAATGTTAAAAATATATATATGTATTTAAAAAAAGTATGCATTGCACATTTTAAAAATAATTTTATTTGAATATATCAAGAAATGCATTTCATTTTTTCCATTTAGTTAAAAATAATAATAATAAGCTTCAAACCCCCTATGTTTCTCAAACTGCTTGAAAATTATAAAAGAGTAAAAAAAAAAAAAAAATACAAAATATCACATTTGCAAAGAAAACAATAAACATTTATTACTAAGCAAAACTAATGCATTGGCTTATATAAAGCTGAAAATTCAAATAAACATAATAAATTTCTTAAGAAATTATACACTTTATTTTTGACAATCTCAAAGGAAATTATGAAAATGAAGTGCATTAAGAAATCGTAAATGCATTAAAATAACTGCATCTGAAGCCTTTTATAGTAATATGAATTACTTTTGTTTATTAAAAAAATTCATATGTGTGTGTATTTGGATTAATTTTTCTACAGTAAAAAAATACATAACAAAGTGAAAGCTTTGTATTCGTTAAAAGAATTACATTACTATCTTCAATTAACAAAAATAAATAATTGTCTATCAATTTAAATATAGAACAATATACATAATCAAAAACTAAGGAAACATACTTTGTCAGCTGATGATGGGTCCTTCATCAACACAGATGCATACAACTATAAATGAAAATATTTATTTGTGTCAATAAATTATTTGTATACTAATAAATTAATCATTGTTAAAAAAGTTCTTTTTAAACTGGTAGCCAAAAATTAAATAATTAAAAAGTTACATAACATAAAAAAGTCCCAAACAAAACATTTTTTTCTTCAAATAGGCAAAAGGATTTTTATATTATAATGAAAACAATGGAAAATATAAATTAATATGTATTAATATGTATATGTATAAATTATTATGATTCGCAATAACCTAGTTGCCTGCTATTTACAAATAGTTTTTTTTTATTGATTTTCTCCATTCCCTGGCCATAGTTAATGTTGTTTTTGTAAAACGTTCAAATCAAAATATGATGATATATTTTTAAATTTATTATTAAAATAATATTCAATAATCTTTTATTTTATCCAAAACTGATCATAAAATTTTAATTCGTCACAATGCTCATCACCTACGCGTTTGATGAAAATCTTTATCAATTCACTTGAATTCTTGCTAAAAAACTTTTATAAATTGTATGGCATAGTTCATCTTGATTAATCTAAACAAATTACTGAAATGGACAATAACTTGAAAAAATTACCCAAAAATGATTTAAAATCACTTAAAATAACATTTTTCAAAATAATACAAGGTCTGTTCAAAATAAATCTGAACTTGGATTTTCCTGTGCTCGGTAGAGATTCTAAAATTGCACCACTGTGTACAGTCAGAGGTGACAGCTTAAAGCACATGCTTGAAATTTTTCCCCTTTGTTCCAGTGCACCAGTCCTTTCCTGCAGGCAGTCAAGTAAGATGCTGCTATATGTGTTTGTCAGATTTTTTTATTTCTCTAAAGATGACTGAACAACTTGAGCAGAGGTACTGAATCATATTTTTGTCAAATGCTTGGTGATTTTCTAAGTGAAACAATTTGTGAGATTCAGCAAGTATTTGGGGACAATGATATGGGGCCCAGACAAATTAAGGAGGGTTTTAACCAATTCCAAAGAGGTAACATGTCGGAGGAGAGATCAGCCTTCTGGGAGGCCACAAACTGCTCAAAATACAGCAGTTGTTGAAAAGGTAGAAAACCTGATAGTGAAAAATTGTCATTTAACCGTTCAGGAGACTGTTGAACATGTTGAGATCAGTCCAGTTTTTGCACATGCAATTTTGTGCGATCATGTGCAGAGTGAATGTGAAATTTGTTCCCAAGCTTCTGTAATTGGAACAGAAAAATTCTGTCTTGCAGTTACAAAGGAGCTATTACACATTATCAATGCTGCGCCTGGCTCCTAGCAACTTTCCTGAAAATGAAAATGCTACTGAAAGTATCTTGCTTTCAGAATAGAAATGAGGTTCGGCAGAGCACAACGGCAGAGTTGAACATTCCAAAAAAGGCCTTCCAGAAGTGTTTTTAGCAGTGGAAGAAATGCTGGATTAAGTGTATGAAGGCGCAAGAGGCCTACTTTGAATTTGATTTGGACCCTAATCCTGCAAAGTAACTAAGGTAATTTTTCTGGCCAAAAGTCAGATACCTTTTTAACAAATCTTGTATTTATAAAGTAATAATTCTACATTTTTAAATTATAAATTACTCTCCTTTAAAAATTCTCAATCACACATGAAGAAAATAAATCACATTTTACTTTAATTCTTTACAATTTAAGAGAAAGAAAACTTTTGCAATACAAATTTCTAAATTTTCAAGTCAGCCCTTCAAACTCATTAAAAAATATTTTAATGTATCTAAAATGGCTGAAATAATACATAAATATGCCTTTTTTAAATCTCTAAATCAATCTCTGTGGTCCGCCGGGCTTTTTTGAGTGGCCCGCTCACAGAGCATTGCCCTAAAAAATTCAATTATTTAAGAACAATGCATTAAAAATTTAGCAGGAAATCCTCTCAATCAAGTAATCAAATTGACCAAATTTCCTCTGTCGATGTCATACGGATGCGAATTTTAAGATTTTCTATTCGAAACTGTAGCGGTTAGTAATAATAAATAACAGTGAAATAGGGAAGGAACTGGAGTAATGATCATTATATGGGTGAAACTGATTTTTAATTATAAACAAATAGTACTGATTTCAGTCAAAACTCCTTTTTACTATCATTCTGTATTTGATAAATTAATGTTTGAAATAAAAATGAGAGGCTTTGTCAAAAGAGAAAAAAATCAAATTATAAAATGATTTAGCAATTTTGTTTGTATGGTCATGAATGAAAGGGAACCAAAATTATCCCATAACTCAGTAAAAAATACATAAAAATTATGAATTTTTTTATGTGTGTTTGATAGAGATTAATATATGTATAGTATTAAAAGCCAAAAATGAATTTTAATATTTTGATCAATTTTCCACATTTTAAGTGTACAATATTGCTTTGGTCAAATTGTATTTTTTTTTCCAATTAATCTTCTTGTTGCAACCTGCATGAAATATCTGCCATATGTATACAGCCTGGTGGGAAAACATGTTTAAGTACCCCTGCTCTAAATCATTAACAAGTAAGCAATGACTGTGATAAACCATTTGAAAAACAATATAGCACCACAAATGAAATTCTGGAATCTTCCTAAAGATATTAAGTTTAAACAATGACAGTAATGTTTGCAAAATTATTTTAAGAATCAAACTATATATGTTATAGAAAATTTTAAAAATATATTTTTAACATATGGAAGAAAAAAAATGCATGTATGAGAAATTATACCGTGAGACCTCTTGCTGATTGACCTAATTGCTTGCAAGCAGTACTGGCAATTGCAATTGCTTCTCGGGTTCTATGCATAGCCACGTAACAGTCAACTAAACCTAAGATATTAAAGAAATTCAATTAAATTTAAGATTTATATTTTTAAAAAAACCAAATTCATTACAAAACAATTTTCTTATCTAAACATCAACATCATTTTCATGCTTAACAATTAACTAAACATGAATTTAATTCATGAATTATACGAGTACAATCATTTTAAATATTTAATTCTTTCCATCATAGCCAATTTTCATTCTGCTGTATATTTTTTACATATACACATGCATATCTTGTTAGTATTTCTCTATGAAAATAGTACAATAAAAATTATATTATTTATTTTTAATGATTAAATATGTTTAAATCAAATATTCATTTTATTTACACAAATATACAGATTTAAAAAAGGGGAATGAAAAATTAATTACCTTTATGTGCTTCAAATCTATATGAAGCAATTTTGTATGCCTCTCCAAAGTAGCTTAATGCCTCCTGTGTTTTTTTCAGTTCAAATAGTACTGTTGCTTTTAGTAATATTGATTCAATATAATACGGAGATAGATTACAAGCCTATATTTAAAAGAATATTTTTTTCAAGCAATCAAATTTAAAATTATTTGATTACTGTATTTATTCGAATCTAAGTCGCACCTTTTTACCAATGTTAATACTACTGAAAATTGGGTGTGGCTTACAATTGAAGGCAGAAAATTCATTGGATAGGGATATTGAACATGATACTCTGATGGTTAGAGCAATTATAAGTTCATGTATGCATTTAAAAGTTTTTAAATACTGATAAAATAAAGTAATTATTCAATTCTTATTAGTTCTCACTTTAATTATTTGTTTAATTTCGTGAATATCAGATATCTCAATAAACCATTTCACGTTATTTTTTTTCTTCTAGTGGCCGAGGGTAGCCTAGTGGTTAATGCATCGGACTCCAGACCGGAAGGCCTGGGTTTGATGCCCGACGCCACCAGATACTCGCCAAGTACAAACGGAGAACGTGCTCGTTAAATCAGTGGGTCCGAATGATGTCGCCATCTTTTGTGTTATGTGAGCAAAATCGTACTGTCACCTTCTTGGGGGCTCAAAGCTTAGGATAACGACAGGTGTTAAATTCTAGCCCTTAGACGCGATGAATTTCGTGGACCTCGATCTGATGTTACTGTTGATCAGGTGGCATAAGCAACAACAACATTATTTTTTATATTTTCACTAAAACGTGTTAAGAATTTAGGGTGCAGCTTAGATTTGAAAAAATAAACTAAGTAATCAAATTGGTTTTTAAATACTATTATGTATTCCATCCAAATACCTTTAAAAATTAATTCAATACTTAAAATAAATAAAATAAAATGTTCTTTAAGCTTTAATTTTTTCTTTCAATATTGCATCACATTACAAAAATATAATAATAACTATACACAAATAAAGTATTAATATTTTTACCTTCTGAGCAAAATTAATTGCTTTTGTTCCTTTCTTTGCAGCAAGACAAAAATAACCCAATGCTATATAAGGTTCAGGGACATTATCATTTATAGAAATGAGTCTAGTTGCTAAACTGAAAGATAAAACAAAAAACTATTTATTAGGGAGACATGGTACCAACTTTACAATTTTTTCTAATTTTACATTTGTGAACTTCGGTTTAAATTGTATTTTTATGTCATTATTAAATAATAATTCCAAATAAAAAATTTCAAATTTATTGCAGAATCTTTGTAAAATTAAAATTTTTAAAATCATTTTTTAAATTTCTAAGGCTTTTATAAATACGTATGTAATGGATGTGGGCATTGAAAGGTATTTCTTTTTATGATTACTTTTTTTTATGATTGATGTTGCATTTTCAATATTATCCAGGAGGCAGTCATGGGGTTATTCAAATCTGTTTAATTCCACATCTTGAAACATTTAAGCAGGTTAAACATAAAGAATGACAAGGACAACAAAAATACACAAACCAAGCTGCATTATGAAGCAGACAAATACAGAAGCGAATTGGACGGTCTCCAGGAATCTCAGTATTTATAGGCAGCTTAAATCACATGATCTGAGTGGGTGGATGGATGTAGTTAAAAATACTCTCGTTAGGTGGCTGGCTAACTTATTGCTTAAATGTGGGTCCTGAAGGGATGGAGCAAAGGTAATTAAAAGTTATTAAGAATAATTTAATGGGAATTATTACACATATATATATATTTCCATTTTTTTTTAAAGAAGTTAATAGTACACTACATAAAACTACGTATGGATTTTTTTATGCTGCTCATTAATTCTATATTAATTTTTTCATTGTGAAACATACAAATAATTTTCAAAAAAGAAATAATATTGATTTTGAATTTTTTAAAAAAAAATTACTATGCATCTTAAGAGTTAATTCCATACACAGTTTTATAAAACATACATTTCAGAACATTGAGAAAAAAATTTCACATCCCTACTTCAATCATCAAAAAAGCCTTAGGGTTTTGAATAATAGTATATGATCGAAAATTCAACATGGAGAAATATCAGTTTGTAGTTTTCATTCCATGAACAGTATGACATAATATTCATCAAATAGTCTGAAACTTTTATGAAATGTTAATTAGCTTATTTAAAACTGCTTACCATAAGAAATTGAGAAAATGTAGAACAATGAAACAATATACTGGTATGATGAATAAATAAAAGAAAACAAATGAAAGATCAATAATTCATAAAACTTTACCTTGACAATTACAAAAAAAAATAAATACACCTCAGAGCTGATTCCATGCTCAGTTTTACAACGTAAATAATGCATAACAAAAGATGTTTATACCTTTGTTTTTTATTTCCATTATTTTAAAACTTCGCATTTTAAATATTGTACACAAATGAAAGCAAAATCCAACGAACCCTCCAATTGTAAAACTTTCATTATTACAAATAACAATTTATAGGTAAATAAATCAAAATCTAAGAATTGCATTTGGCATTTGTTTAAATAAATGTCTTCAAATATTTTAATAATAATGTTGAATTTCACACATACAAGGGATATACATATCACCAAAAACAAACATATAAAAATGGGAGAGTTTTGCTACTCTTTTCAAATTAGACTTTTAACTATCAAAATGAGATTTAGTATTCGTGCTTTGGGAATACGTTTTGAAGCTTAAATTTCAATCATAACAATATCATAAAAGTCACACAAAAGTCTCCTCAGTAAACATTTTTTTAACAAGATTATTAGCATGAATTGCACAATTCTTCCTCAAAATGATTTGTTACTGCATATGTAATTCTACATATGTTAGTCTCATTCGCACGAGATAGAAAAATAATTCATTTTTTTTTATCAGGCACTCTTCTAGCAGATGACCTGAAAAGAGGGTGTGGCATTTATGCTTAGTCTGTCATCCTGCATCAAAAATTGTTCAACAACATAATAAAAAAATTCAGGTAAAGCTTTGAAATTTTGCAGGCTTGTTTAGAATGATTTGAGGTATATGGGTTAATAAAAAAATATCAACATTTTTATGATTTTTTGGGTACCATGTCGTCTTAAGACAATTAAGAAACTCAATAACTATTATAATTTACAAAACATTGATTTAAAAGTTGTACATATACATTACCTTTTAAAGAGCTATCCAATAACACAGTATTTGAAAAATAATAAAATATTAAACATAATTAAAATTATACACACAAATAATTAGAAAAGATTTATTCAAATAACAAGATATTGTAAATTTCAGATAATTATTTCATTTATACCTTCCTAACTCCTTTATTTTCTTTTCTTTTTCCAATAAAATGGCATATATATCCATTCCTTTTGTATTTAATGGATCTAAGCAGTGGGCCTATAATAATGTAATGTGATTAGGAAATTTTAAATACATGCATATTTTTTTAAAAAAACTTATCAATGAAACCAGAAAATTATATATTTCAGATTACATTTTCCTTTTCATAGAAGAAAGTAACATTTTATTTAATTTGATCCGACATTTTCAGCACATAAAAGGGCTTTTAAAAATAAATAAAAACAGAAAAGTCTTTAGTTTTTTTTTAAAGCAAAATTATCAAAGAATTATTATAGGCATAGAAGTAAGAATAAATTTTTTTAATTGAAATAAATGATTACTACACTTTAAAATATTTTAATATACAGCTAAAAAAATTCTCTTTTAATTCTGACAAATAGGGAAAGAAAAAAAGTAAATTTCTATTGATATATTCAACGGGCAATTTCTGTTTTAATTTTAAACAGCATTGCATAATATTTAGTTCTTTAATCCTATAATGATTCAGTCTTTCAATGACACAATAAGCATTCCACCTTCAGAACCATGTGTAAAGTTCCATTAATTTCAAAACCTCTGCAGGCCTAAGATTTCTAATTCATCTGATGGGGAACTTAATAGTCATATAAGGCAAAATAATAATAGAAATAAGATTTTCATAGTTCATCCATAAAATATACTGCCACCCAATTATAAAACTTAAAAAGGATATGCTAAATGAGGGGTGGGCAACTTGTATTGGCTTGCGGGCCACATCGTGGGAGCAGAGGATACCAAGTTCAGAACTTTTTTAAACTAATGGTATTCATCATAAAAAAATTATAGAAATAAGTTCAATAAAATAGTGGCAGTTTCAGTCAAGTTATCCATTGTGCGTATTTCATATCTATAGCTGCAAGCACGTTTAATTTTAGAATCTGTTTAATGAGATAAATGTAACCTGTCACACTTTTCTCCCTTTTTTTAAATCAGGAGTGAGATTTCTTGTTGTAATTCTCATAACAGTCTGCAAGTTTATGTCAGAAAATTGCCTCTATATTTACTCTTGTTGATCTTCATGCAAGAAAACTTTGTCCACATATAAATGTATGACAAATAATATTAAATATAAAGAAGAGAAAATTATTAAAATATAAAGAACAATTTCCCAGCAAATTTCTTTTTTCCCCATAATGGCTGCATATTGGCAAATGAGCCTTTGCAGACACAACAAGTCCCCAAATGTGAAAACCATTTCATGGGGGCACCATCTAGTGGCAGACTTTGCTACCAAATTTTGACGCTTGAACTACTTTAAATTCAAGTTCTCGTCAGATGCTAAATATTGCAGTGATTTTAATTTTGTGGATAGTACTAGAGCCAAATTGATACTCAAGGGATATTTTACATGCCACATAATCATATGACATGCATGCCTATGATTTTCACATCCAGAAAATCTGGACTCCAGCCATTGGGCCCTCAAATTTCTTCATACAAGGAAAGTTTTCAGTTGACAAAGATTTGTAAAAGTCAGTTAATGTCATAGCATAAAACATTTCCTTCACGCTGTGATCTGACTGCAAGTCAGTTCGTTCAAACTGCAGCTCCAGAAGAGACGTATTAATACTAGACGTAATGGAATAACAAAGCAAGTTGAATTTCAGCTAAATTTTTTTTTAAATTCTGAGATCTTACGACCTTGTCCTCTAGACTCTGTAAATGAACTCCTTATAGAAATATTTTCAAGTAGTTTATTTTCTTAATAACAGAATTCTGTTCTTTTAATAGTGAAAAATAGAAGACAAGTTTTTGCTTGCGCACAGGAAAGAAATCTAAATTCAAAGTCTGTCTTATCTAACTGTCCTGGTGGGCCACAAAAAAAAAACCCTTTTTGCAGGTCGCATGTGGCCTGTGCTGCTATTTGCCCACCCCTGTGCTAAATACATATCCATTTTTCAAAGAATAAATGGAGTCTTGATGATGGTACTAATCATTTAAGCATATATGTATCATGAAACAAATCAATATTTTTATTAATTCATTAATATTAAATGATATCCCATCACAATAAGTGATTTTTAAAGATATTCTACAAAGCATTTTACAAACAAATTTTTATGTAGTGTGTAGACAGTAGAATTAAGCCCCTGATTGTTACAAGAAAATAATGAAATTTTATTTAATACAAATTGAATACTGAATTAGTGAGTCATCTTTTAAACTTGTTTGATTATAAGCACTTATGTATAGTTTACTTTGCAAAATATAAAATAGAAGCAATGCTGACACTAATTAAAATATCAATAAAATACCGTATTAACTCGAATCTAGGCCACCATCAATTCTACGCCGCACCCCCAATGCTCTACACATATTTGAGATAAAAAAATTATGTGTAAAAGGTTCATCAATATCCAATTTACTTAACAAATTTTTAATGAGAAATAATAAGTTAATAAATAATTTATTTACCACTATTAAAAACTTTCAAATACATATATGAATCAATGATTACTCTAATCATCAGTATCTAGTTTCAAAAACGATTCATCACTCCCATTGTCATAGCTAACTTAAGAATTGGTGCCAGCGTCGCTATATTTCCCCACAGTGTCGTTGTCCTTGCCATCCATTGCATTTGTTATGCAACATTTTTTTAAAAGAATGTATTATGGGAGAATGTGGACTGTTGAACATTTACAAGCAGAAATTATATTTTATTTACACCATTGAAATATATTTGTTTCACCTGTCTCAAATTTTCAGTGGCTGCTGCTCTGTTTTTGTTTTTTTTCTGCATTTAAAATTGCCTACCTTTTCATACTTGAGTCATAGAGAACTTGTCTTGATGCTATTACTAATATCTTTCAGGATTAGGTGATTAAAAAAAAGCATATACAAAAAAAAAAATCCCTAAATATAAGCAGACAACAATGTTCAGGACAGACTGAATACTGGAAATAAATTACGGAATGAGATAAGTCATTGATGCAAGTGGTCAGATTGGGCGGTTACATTTTTCCTTTTGAAAAAGGTAGAAACTCCATTCCCGCCCCCCATCCAACAAATGTTTTACCTTCAATTCTATGCCTCACTAGATTTTCAGTAGCATTAACACTGGAAAAATAGTGTGGCTTAGATTGGAGTTAATATGGTAATTTTGAGAAACACTAATAAAAGTTCACTGGAAGAAAAAAACTAACAAAATATAAAAATAAATATACTGCTTTCAAGCATTTACTCCCTACTTTTTTTTGGAAACATCAAAAATTAAAACATGCTTTTGCATTTGAACAACATCATCTCATTTTCTTACATGGATGCATTAAAATGTAAGAATTCACTGTTGTTGAAAATCTTACATTTGGCAAATAATATTGTACATAAGTAATATAATTCACATGTATGAATTATACATGTACAAATAAACAGAAAAGTATTCAAGATTTTTTTTTAAACCCAAATAAGCTAACTGTTCTATGATACTTAAGGATATCATGTTTTAAAATGCAATATTCATTCATACACAAAAGGGGGGGGGGTAAGTTCCATAAGCAAATGTAAAGAACATAATAAAATTTCCCATAGAAGCATAAATTTGTAAGCAAAACCGAAAAGGTCAAGTAATTTTATACCCTCTCTAAAACAGCCATAGCATTTTGAAAATCTCCATTGTAATAGTAGACTTCTCCAAGAGATACAAGAACATCAGTACTGTCTCGAAGTTGAGTCTGAAAAACAAAGGTTTATATACAAATGATATTAAAAGAAATTTTTATAATACTATTACATTTTTAATTACACGATAAGAATTTTCCCCCTTGAAAAGCATAAAACTCTATCTTTCAATTTACAGCTAATTTACATCTGCCATTTTGAAATAATAAATTTGGAAGCATGAGAAAATAATTTTAATTTCAAAAAATAAACTGTTACCAGGAATTTCTCTCCCTGAATATTTATATGTTCTAAAAATCTTTTATCCATATTGTTATCATGTGTAAACACCCACTGCATATTTATGGGGTCATGTATATTAAATTGAATACCTTTTGAACTATATATATATATATATACACACACAGTAATACCCTAAACTTACGCTATAGGTGAGACTGAGTGATAACAACATAAGTCGGGGTATGATTTCCCATAAAAATACATATAACTTATTTTTATTTGAGGTTGTAGATGAAAGAAAATAATAACTTAGGAAAAAAAGTACTTAATAAAATCTTAGGTTACACAAATACAAAATCTCAAACTGAAGCTATTTTGATATAGAAGGTTTCAAAAAATCCAACAAGGCAGTCTGTGGGCTCAAATTTTTTTTATTTCTTTCACTTATTAGCACTCAAAGTGCTAATAATATTTTTATTACTTATTTTGTTGAAAAAATACATTAATCATTGGAGTCTATATTTTCTAAAATTTGTAACCCTTTTTCAAGCCTTCTGTTAGATTCCTAACCATCATTTGATCTTCTAATTGAACTGGGTCTAGAGACTCAAGTTCTTCAATGTCTTGCTCATGTATTTCTATAAGCTCATCAATTATCAGTTCCTGATTGTGTGAATCCAGCAGTTCTTGAATGTCCTTCTTATCCACTTCCAAAGTCGACAACCTCTTCAATCACAAGCATTATTTACAAATATTACAAACAATACACGAATACGAAGTTTTTATTTGTTTTATATATGTGTATTACCAATAAATAGCCAAAATCCATTATTATGCACACTTACTAATAAAAAAGCAAAGTATGTAACAGAATCTGAAATTTTGCATTCTTACTAGACCTCCATAGTGAAAACTCATTGTTATATCTATACACAAAATTAAATTTCAATTTGTATATTTATGATAATTTTAGTTATAACCTGTTTGTTCATACTACATATATAACAAGTAAATAACTGAATCCTATAAAACTGACTTCTAGGTATGTACAGAATAAAGCACTGCTTGTCTGTATGTGTCTTTCTAAATTTTTCCTTACAATGTCAAACACTCTGATCTGGTGTGCCAATGATTGAAAACACTTTAGTGAATTTTATGTAATTCAGTTAAATACTGCTATATGTGTAGTAAGAACAGGTTCTAACTGTAAGCTGTAATAAATATCCAAAAGAAAATTTTATTTCTTATATTTTCTAAATTTTGTATTGAGAACCTATTGTCCCTTGTAAAAATGCAAAATTACAAACGCCCTTAAGTTACTTTGTGTTTATACTAGAAAGTATATATAATAACAGATTTCTGCAATATATATATAATTGGCTGTGTAACATATATAATTAATATATAAAATAATCCTTCCTACAGAAAAATTATGAAATTGTCATGTTAATATTAATACTGATATCTTATATGACAACTATTTAAAGAATGAATCTGTAGAAAGAAAAATATTTTTGTAGTCTTGATAATATCTGGAAGCTGAAAAGAAGGAAATTCAATCTCATACTAAAAGAAAGAATTAGAAAATTAATAATATTATGTAATGGTATAAAAAAATCATACTTTCATATCTATTTGCTTGAATGAAGACATGGCCATTGAAAGTTCTTTGGCATGTATATGGGAATGACCTTTTAACCACAGTGATAACCTATGAATCAGAAGATGTATAATTTAATAATATAAAACATAGCATACCAATAATTATTTACAATAGACTGTTATGTTCATGACTATTCTCAACAATTTCAATTGCACAATGACAAAAACAAGTTAATGATAAATAATTGACAATAGAAAATGGCTCCATTATAATAAAAACAAGAATTAAAACATGCAAAATAAGACTTTTTTTTTCAATATATTAAAATACAATTTTTTTTTCAATTTTAAAATTCTTAGTACTAATCTAGAACAGAGATGGTGAACCTTAATAGATCCACATGCCATTTTTTTCTAAAGAAATGCTGAATGAGGTATAGACCTGCCATCAAATAATTTTGACTTGTGATTATGGGGAAAATAATAAAACTAAATACTAGCAACTCAAAAGTCTTTATTTACAACGAAAAAATATGTTTTGCCCAGTATAATAGTAAATGTTTTAGTTATATGTGTAATTCAAATTAAAATAACATTAGTGTGATTTCTGTTGTTGCAGATTAGATGATAAATAACATATTAGGATTGTAAGATGTGACTTTAAACAGAATGCATGCTGAATTGGAATCATCTGCCAAATGGTTTCCAAGTGAGTCTTTAATGTTATTCATCTCTGGAAATAATGACTTTCAAGCATAGGTAAATGAAAACATGGTTAAAATAGCATGAGCCAGCTTCTTCAAACAGTTAAATGTGTCTGGAATCTATTTTACAGATGATGTTCTACATGCAACTGTTCAAGAACATAAAACACACACTACTTTGCTGCTGTTACTAATCATGCCATATTTCTCGGTCAACTATTTTGCCCTTTTTTTGCTGAACTAACCATGTTACACAACGGTTAGAAATAAACTTTAAAATACAGTAGTGTGAATGAAATTTACTATTTTGTGCATAGACAAACTTCACATCATTAGCATTTGCAGTTCACGATGTAACTAAGTCAATACAAGTACAACATACGAGTGTGCACCCCGCCACACTGAGAACCAATCACTTGCATTTAAATGTAATACTTCATAGTGAACTTTGTTATTTTGAACTAAAATGCAAACCATATTGAAAGGTCGCATGCCCAAAGTATTGTGTCGCGTCCAATCAGTGGCATGCTTGCCATTGGTTTGCCATCTCTGCTCTAGAATATTAAACTCTTTCAAATTTAGAAATTTTCCACTAAACAAGTTGGTGCTTAGAAACTTACAACTTATGAAGAGATAACAACATACTAGTATCACAGTAATCACATAATAAGGAAAGTTCAGAGGTTCTATACACAATCAACATAACTATTAATGCTATTATCCCAATACAAACAAGAGTTACATAAACATTGCATTATAAAGCAACACAAAGGCTATTGGCGAAAGCTCTCATAATTTTCAGCTTTGGTCAAGTGATGAAGAGAACACCCGAGCTGGCACCCCCTCTCCAAATCATCACACCACACCAAAGGAAGGATGGACTTTGAGCTTGACAGTTTTAATGTGCATCAGCCCTCTCTACATGGCATCTTAATACAAGACAAATTTCTCAAGACTGATAGATGGACCATTAACTTCATATCCCAATCTTTCCCTTAAAAACAATCATAACTTATTGAAAAGAGTGGAGAAGGCAAACATTTTACCTAGAAATGTTTCATAATGCTGAGATAAAAATTTGTTAAAATTTTTTTTTTAATAGAATTCCTATAATTAAAGTGTTTTTAGCTGTCAATTGCACACCATTTTGCAGAATGCAGATTGTCTAATGAAGAAAAGTTTATAAAATATTGGCACAACTACAAAGAACCACAGTAGCCGATTTTTTCTAAATAAGAAGGTAGTCAAATTTTTCTTCAAAAATCCTCCTCTCTGGTATGCTTTCCAAGGAAGACAGAGGAGCTTCCTCAGTAAGGCTCAGCTTTCAAATTTTTTATTTTTACAAAGTTCAGCATTTTCACAAGCTATATTTCTAGATATCATTATGTTTTACTAGAATAACCCTTAAAATTCAAGTAACAAAAGCCATAAATAACAAAACAATAGTTTAGAAGATATTACTCTGATTCATAATTTATTTTTGCAGCAGAACACTTTGCATTTGAAAAAGAAAAAAAAAAGCTTATTAATAAATGAAAGAATAAAAATATCCAAGTACTTAATAATTGGTCAACTGGACTGTCTCCATTCCTCATCCTTTTAAAACTAATAGCAGAAGGATGTGTCAAAAATGAGTGTTTATTAAGGTTGCACTGTAAGGCAACACAAAGGCTAATGGCAATGGACCTCGTAATTCTGAACCTGACGAAGACAGCACCTGAACTGGCAACCACTTCCCCAAACTACCACACACTACACCAATGGGAGGACTATGAGCTACACAACAGATTTGACATGCATCAGCCCCTTTACACTGTGGGTCTTCAGTAGCACTAAAGCTCAAACCCATTACATACCAGCCACGAGTTCATTACTATGACTACTAGGCTACCATGGCCTTGATATGTCAATTGAGTGACATATCAGAGTGAATATTAATGTAGCCCTATTTAGTTACACAAGAGCTTTTACGACAGACTTCGTAATTTTGAACTATGGTCAAGTGACAAGGACAACATCTGAGATGCTCCCCTCCCTCCAAATTTCCACACCACACCAACCAGAGGATATTTAAGCCTTGACATATTTAATGTGCACCAGATCCCTTTGCACAACAGATTTTCAGTGGTACAAGGCTTGAACTCATGACATGCCAGCCACGAGTCTTTTACCTTGACCACTAGGCTACCCTGCCTCAAGATGTCAAGAAACACTTCACAGTAATAAAATAAAATTTTCCAAATCTAATAAACAGTAACATCCAAAAATTTCACATCTCAGTGCAGATATTACATTCAATATAAATGAATTGTTTCTTCTTTTTCACTATTACTTTATATAAGATTATAGCTCACATCAAATATACTAATCAGTCTTTTTAGGGTCATTTCCATGTTATTTTGATAAAATTTTAGAAAAATTCTTTTCAGATACAAAAAGTTTGAATCATTTTAAAACAGTATCTTCTCAGTTTATAGACATAAAATGTACAACTTATGAAAAAAGATAAAATATTAAAATATTTCAATGATCAATTTTTATTGATTTTTAGCTGCATAAAATATGGATTTTCAAAAGCATTTCGAGAAAATATAGACAAATTTCGAATGCTGTATCTAACTTCAATAATCATCTTAAAAATTATTTATTCCAAAAAAAAATTAATAAATAACATGAAGTATAACATATAAATTCAATTTAATAATAAACAAAAATTCTCAAAATTTCACACAAAGAAATCATTACAGTTAAATTTTAATGATGCTGCATGACAGATATTGTGCAAAATTTGTCTTGAAGGATTAAAGGTTAAGATTCATTTATGTGAATGAATGTTTAAATTAGTTGAAAAATAAATAAGAGATAAAATGCACTTCATGTCTTTTTTGCAAGTGACATCAATCCTCCACTCAATCAGCAAAAATTACACTTCACCAATAACATATTCTAAGACACAGAACGTTCACTCATTTTACAAGATTTTACTTTGCATTGAAGTAATCACACAAGGATGTTTTCTCTTTTAATTAGTATAAATACTTTTCAATGATGACCATGATACTTCAGCACTTTAAATTTAATGAAGTAACATAAGGTGCACATGTGTGGAAATAATTTTTTTTAAGAACACACTTCAGGAATTTTTAATTGAGTGTGTGTGTACTGAAAAATTGGGACAAATATGATTTATTTTAATAAGAATAACAAATTGAAAAAACACAATGAAAATTCATAATAGTATATTGATTAAAAGTTTTAAACCATAAAAAATTAACTAAGTTTCTCAAAAAAGCAAAATAATTTTGGCATATTGAATTTGCTTACGAATATGACACTCTTTGTAAACATAATTTAATTAAGAAATACATAAATAATATTTCTTCTAAAAGATCAAGAAAGAAGTTATTACCAGTCAATATTTGAAGCATTAAGAGGTCCACTGATCATCAATGCTGCTACCTCAACTGCTTTCACACCCAAATATAAAAGACCTTGTGCAGCATCCATAGCAAAAGGACACTCTCTAAGAGTATACACATATATATTATAGATAATGAATAGTGTTGTTTGTACTTAGTCTAGAAAATTATGCAAAGTATATAGAACATGAATCACAATTAGAAATACTTTTAAAAAGGTAACTAAAATTTTTCTGTATTATTGTAAGATTTCTTTCTTTCTTTTTGAGTTTTTCAAACAGGAGAAAAAGTGTGCAGACAAAGAACACAATTTATTTTGAGAAAAGAAAAAGAAAAAAAAAGTTACTTTGGAATCTAGTCTAAAGACACTGAACATAGATGCATTAATGATGGTATTTTAATCGCAACAAAAACTACTACATTAAACCTAATAACCATATTTTCCAAGTTTCATGTTCAATTTGTCAATATTCTTGTTTACATCATTTTATTCAATATGCAAGAAGCAATTAAAAAATATTTAATATTTGAAAACCTTAAAAATATATGAAACATTAAACACTAAGGAAAACACAAACAAATGCATTTAATTTGCTTATTTACAGTAAGTTAATCAAAGGCAGAAAAATTCATTGGATGGAGGAAATTGAGCACAATACTAATGGTTATTGCAATTACAGGTTCAATTACAATTTTTAGTGCTAGTAATATAAATTAATGTTACTCAAATTTTATTAGTCCTCATTTTAAATTTTATTAATCTTGTAAATATTAATGAACCTTTTTATACTATTTTTTATTTTTTTCACAAAAATGTGTTGAGAATATTAGGTGCAACTCAGAATCAAATAAATACGGTAATAAAATTCATCAGTTAAAGTAAAAATAAATATTATAATCTACAAAAATATTATTTAACTTTTTAATGGAAATCTTAATAAACATTTAATTTTAACACATGGAAGAATAATGCAAGAAATGTATATAAACAAGAATCAAAATGTGTAAATTTATTTTTATTATAGTAAGGGAATTTCAACATATACCTTAAAACTTCCTTATAGCAAGTGATTGCAACTCTGTCATTCCCATTAAGAAGATGATTAACCTTTGCCAATGCCATGTTTATACATGCATTTCTTTGTTTTGCTGGAATACTGTCCAACTACATAAAAATATAAGCATTGAGAACTTTCAGAATTGGCAATTAAATTATTTATATTTTACAGTTATGTAAATAAATTTTATTGCTGGAAAATAAATACTTTTTGATCATCCATTCCCTTACTTTAAGCGTTCAAAATGTGAATAAGTGAGTGAATACAGGACTTAATGTCGCAAGTTAAGTGTTCAGAAGCATTGGAGCATTTCTGATGATTTTACAGCAGTGATCTCCAACCCCCAGGCTGACACTGTTTTGTGGATCAAATGGTACTGGGCCTTCCAAGGAACATATTATTTGAATTTTATTTACTGTGGTATGCATTTCTAAAGGGTTTATGTGACTTTTCATGGAAATCACTTTATATTCCATGTTAAATCACGATATATTGATTATTTTGGTGTAACTGTATTTTTATTCTGCAGGTATATTTAAATTCAAATTAATTAAATCAAAACAATCTAAAGTCTAAACAGTTAGCATCCCTCCCCTCAGTGGACCACAGTAAATTATCAAACGCTGACTGGTCTGTGGGGATAAAAAGATTGGGAACCTATGTTTTAGAGTATGCATAACAACTAGATCATGCATGTATATAGCATATATTAGGAATAATATGCATTTCTTTCACTGCTAATATTAATGATACATGTACAAGTTCTGCTCATATATTTAGCAACATGCTAAAACTGGACTTGCCCTTTTGGAAAGCTAAAGACAAGTGCAGAGACCATTTGGTCTCTTGTTCTGGACTTGGTGACATAGCAGCGGCTTATACAGTTTAAAATCAGTGTAAATTTTATTGTGTTTCTGAGCTACTCATCATAGACTGATGGCAGTAATGCCTAGGTCTGGCAAAGGATTTTAAAAAAAAGCTTTCTGCATTATGTTTCTTGTTATTCTACTAATTTAATGTCATTGTAGACTGACATTAAGATAGATTTATTTTAAAGTGATACAATTGCAGTCCCCAGTGGAATTAATATAATTTTTGTTTAATTTACTTTACCTCTATGTAATTTCTTTTTTCCCCAAAAAAACATTTCTTTGTTTTAATGAATTGGAATAGACCTATCAACTAATGAGAAAGAAACCACTGGATATTTCCAGATATATAGCAGTTGGCTAAACAAAAAAATTTACATACTGTGAAGCTTTACTTCCTAAGCCAATTTTTGTAGAAATACAATGACACAAAGTTCATAATAGTGTTAGAATGTGAAGGTCAGAAACTGATCTGAAGATAATCATATACTTTTCATGACATTTACTTTTGAGAAAAAATATATATGGGAAAAATTTTCTGAAGAATTGTTACTTGCTAACAAGTATAATTACCTTTAATTCACAGCCCAACTTGATTTGATATTTCACAAAACAAAGACAAAATGAAATTTTTTAAAAAAATATTACTAATGTAATTATTTATAACAACTTTTTTCAGAAAAAGTTTAATAATGTAATTATATTAAAACGAATAAACAATCAATAACAGTTGAATATGTCCTAAAATTACCATTTTAAAATTAAATCAAAACAAAAATAAATCAAAATTTAAAAAAAAAAGAAATCTGCATACAAACTTTATTAAACTTTAATTAAAATTTTTAAAACTGCAATATTATTAAACTTTATTCAGCCTTTCCTTAAAAAGGAAAATTCATAACCATTAAGGAATGTCAAAATTTATTAGAATTTCTTGTTTAGTTTCAAGTATTAGGAGAAACTAAGAAAATGTAAGGATTTTCCATCCCTCCCCTTGATTGCATTTTGCAAATTATTAAAACAAGAAATTATTAATACATTTTTGTTTTTACCCTTTTAAAGTCATTGCTAGGTGAAATCATTACACAGAAATATGATTAAAAACATTCGGAATGCATAAACTATTCTACATCAGCTAAACAAATGTAAACTTGCACATCCTTAAAAAATACTATATTACATAATAGATATAAATTAATTGATATAATGATACTTACTATAGTAGCAGCTTGTGAATATTGTCTCAACTGGACAAGACATAAGTGCATTTTATACTTAACGTCAACTTCAGAAGTGGCTTCCTAAAAATTTAAAAAAATCAAGATTTAATAATGTATATTTACTTATCCAGATGTATTGAAGTTATTATTTGCAAAAATATACAAGTCCGTGTGTCGGAATATGGAAAAATTTCACTCTAAAAGTTAAATAAGCATACTTCCAGTAGTGTCAATGACTTTTCGAGTAGTGTCGGGAGGATAAAAATATCTAGAGCAGGGGTTGGCAAACTTGTAGCAGTAGTGTGCCAAACCAATCTACTAATACAATTCAGGGTGTCCCACAGTAGGAAAGAATTGAAACAATTTGATCCCCACAGCAATGTATGCAGAGTTACGGAATAGAGGTCAAGAATACAGGTCTAGAGTTTTGTTTTATATGTATTAACTATGCATCACATTTAAAGATATTTATATATTAACATATAAGAAACATTAAATCTAACTATTTTTTCAGCATAAATAAAAAAGATAAAAGAGTGCATTTAATTTGCATTATGTAACTTTTAAATAAATTTATTAAAATAAGAAATAAACAACATAATATGTAAGTATTCCTTTAATATAAATTTTTTAAAAAATTTAATGCAAATCTTGTTTTAGCACCCCTCTGCTCCATATTGTTATAATATGTGACTTTCAATTTAAAGCAATTCTGAACAACCAGTAATATACAAATTCTTTGCGGGTTCAAAATATTTTTCAATTCCTACTATTACTTCCCACTCTCCCTATATATATTTATTTATATATACATATATATATCTTGATCAAATTTTCAATCATTAATAAAATACTTTTTATTCATCCACTCAAGTTCAAATACATTTTTTAAAACTTGTAGTGGATGACACTTGATGTTAACACATTTCTTTCAAATATTAATTCATTAAAAAATGAATAAATAGTAACAAACAAATATAATAGTTCAACACCATATTTAAAAAGGAAAAATGCTCATTGTGTTCCTGTAGAGCAACAAATAGCATGTTGGATTTCTAATCCAAAGGTCGTGGGTTCAAATTACACCTGGGATGACGTAATTTCTTAGAATGTGATTTCATTTTACTATACTATTTTATTGGAATAATTAAATTTAATAAATAGTAACAAACAAAAATAATAGTCTAACACCATATGTGGAAAGGAAAATGGAAAATAGCAAGGGAAATCGCTTTCTATATTGCGATTCTGTCATATGTATAGACATATTTATATTAATTGTAATTATTTAATAAAAAATAACAAATAAAATTTTTCTTTGTTGACCTAAGTAGGAATTGACTTTTTTTGTGTGTTACTTGTTTCTATTAGAACAGATTTATTCACATAAATATGTGGAACCAAAAACAGAAAGCATGTATATGCAACTTTCTCTTTAAACACAAATTTCTCCAGCAATGACATCCAACAAAAAGCTGCTGATTTATCTCGCTAGTCATCTCCCAAGTTTTTTTTGTAATTTCATAAAGTTTACTTTCCATAATTCTGAAGATGTTAATTCAACAAGTTCCATTTCAAAATTATTAAATTCCCTCCACTCTCAAATTGAGAAATTTGTAGAGTGCCACTGACAATTGTATCGCATGCCATAGATTGCTGATGCCTGACCTAGAAAGTACCAGAAATTCTTCAACTAAATTTGAATTAATAAGAGGTTATGCTTGATAATCTTAGAGCTTATAGATTCCTGAGATACACATTACCATTAAGATCGTTTCTTGGAAAAAATATATGCTTATGAATATCAATTAAGGACTACATAGTTCTTTAAAAATATATCTACCTATAATACATAACAATTTTAGTTTAGAGACTCACTATTATTTCACATACTACATTTAACTGATTATAAAAACATATCAAGAATGTAGATATAATCAGACAACTTGTCAGAATAAAAAATGTACTATATAATTATATATAAAAGTCTATTTGTGATTACTATTACAAAACAATATAGCATAGCATACCCCTGGAGGAAATGGTTGTGCTTTTCCTTTGGTTTTTGCTAAAGATTTCCTAAATTGCAGAGCTTTCTTAAACATAGCCTGAAATGTATTAACATGATTGAATTATTTTAAGTACAAAAAGAAATGCAACAAATAAAAAAATTTTTATCATTATATCAATTGTATATTATACAGACAATAAAACTGTAAGATTGTTACATAAAAGCAGTTTTTAAAAAGAAATCTTATTTAAAAAAATAGCCCCCTTAAAAATTAATCCCCTTCACTAACCATACTATATATATACACCATACCATATTAATCATACCAATTATAAACCACACTTTTACAAAAATGGGTTCCAATAAGGAATGTATCCACAGATTTAAACTAATCCTACAGCTGTTGTATCACTCTGGGAGACATCTAGTAACATAAGCTTGTGAAAACCCTGGTTCTATCCATCCAATCCTCACTCCATTAATAAATCAGGCAAATGACTTCTAGAGATTTCTAGATACTATTAACACACACAAAATTACCCAAAATTAATCATGAACCAAATGTATACATGCAATGTTGCAAAAGTTTAATTTTTGCTCATTTTCCCTCTCTTTTATACAAGTGTCGATTTCTTTAAAATAAAAATGTTGGCTATTAGTTTTTACATAAGTTTTCTTAAAGAATGTTATTATCCTTCACATAAACTATGAAGATTATTCTTTTTGTCTTTTTTTTAATGGCGAGTTTCAAACAAGTACCTTAACTTTTGAAGTCCAGTATATAACACTAATCGTAATACTAACACATAATACTGAAGAAAGTCTTTTTATTTTATACCAATTTAAGAGATGCGATAAACTTAACTTAGTGGCGCAACAGCCCATGAGGGCCAAGGCCTACTGTGCCCATCTCAGTATATGTGACCTTGGGCTCTAAGGTGCATGAGTAGATGTTCCAGTCAGGTGGTCAGTCTGGCAAGAAATCCCCAGTGTTAAGTTCACAAACAAGCTTGGTACTCATTTATAGATTCCCTGAAGGGATGAAAGGCTGAGTTGACCTTGCCCAGTCAGGGGTTTGAACCCCGGACCTGTGGTGTGGAAGTCCAGTGCACTACCACTCAGCCACTGGGCTTTAAAAGATAATCAAACAAAAACCAATGCTCAGCTCAGATAGTATTTTGGAAGGATGTATAATATGCAACTCGAAAGTTATTGGACAATGCTTTGAAATATATTTTGAACACTATTTTGAAGAAATAAAAGCTGTCAAACTCATAAGCTATTATGGGCCACATGGTCTATTTTATTATATAAGTTGGAGTCTGCATGTTTTCAATATTCAAAAAATCAATAAAATATGATTATTATAATGTATATTTTGCATTTATTAGACTCAATATATTGTATATTAAATATACCTAGTCATTTTATATTTCATGTTATTTTTTAAACTTAAAATAAAAATATTTTACATTCTTTATAAAAAAAAATTATTGTAAGAAATTTAATTTGACATTGTTTTTTTCCCACAAAAGTAAGTCATCAAGTTTTGGTTGAAAATATTGAACTGATGCAATTTTTAAAATGGACGATAAATGCTGATCAGTTTATCTTGACCTTTCTGAATTTTCGCTACATTTCATTAAAGAAAATAATTGCCAGCATAAATAAGTGCTTCCAAACATGTGCATTATTCTCAAGACAAATGATAAATTTTAGAAAACCGACCTACTTAGAAATATTTTTAAAAAGTGTAGAATTCCAACTTTAATAGATTTTTGCTTCAACAAAGAATCACATTGGATTTCAAATGATTTCACATGCAAGCTTTCATCAACAGTTTCAATATCGATAGACAGAGGTCAGGTAAAAGTGTGAAATTGTAAGTCACAGCTTTGAAAATCAGAAAATCCTTGATCTATAGTCTCATTTCTAACAATTTAATTTAGAGAGCACCTTCCATAAATTTTAATTTACGGGATTTAATCAATAGATACTGAAAGCTTTCTAAGTGGGACAAGTTTTCTTTTTTTTATTTATTTTCGCCAAAGTAATAATTTTTAATAGTATCAAAAAGAGATGTAACAATATTATTTTCACCTAGAAGTTTAAAATTAAGTTGATTAAGATGATTTGTAAGATCAACTGAAAAAGCCAGATCCTTTATCCATTGCCCATCTTTTAATTCAGCACATTCATAATTTTTTCCAGAAGCTTGTAATTTCATCCAGAAATTTAAAGAATCGTTTTAACACTTGATGATTTGAAAGCCATTGAACTTCCATATAATATGGTAGATCATTGTATTCCCATTCTTTATCTTTCAGAAAGGAAGCAAATTGACGATTATTAAGTCTATACTCTTGGATATAATTTTTATATTATACTCCCTTTTATTTCCTTGCTAGGATCTTTTTTCTGCAAGGCCATTTCAACTGCATCCTAAATTTATTTTTGTAGATTTTCAATAGCAAAAATGTGTCAAGCAGCTCTTGCTAACTGATACATTTTAATTTCAGTTGATAAAAAGGCATAAAACAGAATAATATTTCTTTTAATTATTTTTCACTACAGCAGTAAAAAAAAAAAATTTTTTAAATTTAGAATTTTGTTTTATTTTTTTTATAGAGGATCAAACACTAATATTAACTTCTTGTGATTTTTTTTATCCTGATTTGACAGCTTAGAATTAAAACTAGAATCACAAATTAATATATGATGAAAACCCTTGCACCCTTCACAAGATTATTTCCTTTTCCAACAAAATTCGCTCAAACGTCGTTTGGCAAAACAATTCTCACAAAAATCTCCATTTTTTAAAACTTTTTTCAACCATCTACCAGTTAAAAGGCAATCTGAGTTATACACTTCAAAATGGAATATGCAGCTATTTCTGGTCATTTTTAAAAGCATAGCAGTTATTGAAAAATTTTGCTCAGGAGAAAAATTACACTTAGGTTTGTTAAAATTAATTTTGAAACTATCATAATTATTACCAGGCTTTTTAACCACCATTTCATGTTCACACAGGCTTTTATTACTCAAGAAATAAGATATTTCATAACAGTGAATCTATCTTTTCTTAAGAGAATTGCAATTAAATCTTTTTAAATAAATGGTTCATCATCTTTATTAAAATATTCTTTATGTCGTCTCCCGCATAACATGTTTATTTCTTTGGAAATTCTTCTTAATAAAATAGGGTAAAGAATATTAATCTAAATATATGGAGCAATTCTTAGAGACTTGTACTTCTACAGTATCATGCAATTTTCTAAGAGCTATCAAATTAGGATTTTACAGGTTCGACTTGAATTAATTTGTTCATATGAGAACTAATTATTTAATCTTACCATCCAAATCCCCATTCAATATAAGGGTAAATATTCCAAAAACTTACCCAAAAAACATTATCATGAAATCTGGCAAATAATGTGACTTTTAACACAAAAAATAAGGTTGAAATTAATTGGTGCGTGTAATAGGCTGGGTATGGATATGAGAGCTTTAAAAATAAATTATAGTTTTAAAAAACACCCTTTTATAGTTAATTGAACTAATTTGTAACTCAATCTTTTAGTCCTCAAATCTGGAATTAGGTGCCAAATCTGGAAAATGGGATCTGAAATTAGTCGCCAGATGCAGGATTGGATCTGAAAAAGGGAAATCGTTTATCCTGATGATCCTGATCAGACAATGAAACAAAATTATTAAATTACTGTATTGTCATTGGTCTGGGACAAGTGAGCAAAATTTTGAATTAATTTTAAAGTGGGTAAAAACTGAGTTCAAAGATTCAGTTACATACAAGTGAAGCTTATAAAAGGGTGTTAAAAAAGAGGAGGTTAAAAAAAATTAGATCTCCACATCTATCAAAACACTATATATTTAAAAGAAATGACATTCTTTATGAGTTTAAAGGGTTGCAGTTCTAGAACTACACTATTTTTTCTAAAACTTAGTATTATACATCGAATAAATAACTTCAAAACATAAGATCAATGCACATGTACATTTCAGGTTTCATCTTAAAAAAGGGGTGCATGTTATACAGTGAATACACCTAAAAATAAAAAAACTGCATTATGAAAGTATGGGTGCTGTTATACATCAAATTTTTATGGCCAATTTTACAAAATATTTGATAAAGCCATTTAATATTTAAATACCAACCTCTGCTTTTTTGAATTCTTTCAAATTAAGAAGAGCATCTCCATAATACACAAAAGTTTGGTATTTAGTAGAATATGTCAACACTTCAGGATTGCTATCACTGAGAGTCAGCACCATATTAGCCTAGATTTAAAAAGAAAATAATTAAACTAGACAAATCAAGTGATATAAAATTTAGGTTCTTCAAAAAAAAATGCCATCAGTTAAAAATTAAAAATATAGTGTTTAATAGCAAGAGTCATGACTAGCAGTGAACAACAAATTCAAATGTGAAAAGGGATGTAAAAATTAGCACACTACACAAGTGCATTTAAGGATTTCTTTCCGTAAAGAATATTCAATATTTAAAAAATTACTGGTGATAATTTAATTTTTTTTTCAAACTGAATATTAAAAATTATATTTTTGTCAGTTTTCAAATTTTTACTTAGTGAAATCTATAGTATTTATAAAAATGCATCAAACTTAAATGTTTTCACTAACATTTCATTGAATAGCTTTAAAAGATTTATTTTTTAAAATTTATTATATAATAATTATAAAATAAATCTTACTATTACCATAGAGACCAATGCAGAAAAATGTTCTAAATTCTTTTCTTCTTTTGTCTGAGTGAGGAGTTCTTTTCTTTTTACAAATAAATGTGAATGAAAAACATAATGTTACGTGAAATGTTTGGGATAGCCAGAATATGAAAATGTTAAGTTAGATGGCCAAATATGGAAAAAAAAGTTGTTAATAATTAAGGTGCTAATTTGATATAGAGGTGCTATGCGCCAAGTTTTTTTATGTTCGCCAAGATGGGTGATAACATTACAATATGGTTACCTTGATATTTTTATCATCTGGCAATGTGGTTGCCATGGGAATAATGTATCTTAGACTTAATTTGTATTGTTTTTATTCAGCAGTAACCCTATTAATTTCAGATTATTTTGATTTCTTGGAAAATTTAACCATTTTCATCGCAATTGTTCTTCAAGACAGCTGCTTTAGTCTTCTCTTGTATTTTGTGCTATTTTTGAATATGGATATTTTTTATATCATTGGTGAGTTACCAGGATACTTTTTTTAAAAACTATGAGGCATGTGCTTTTAATTATTGTTGCACACATCTTGCTTTTGAAATTTATTTTAATTTTTAATAATGCAATTGTAAAAGTTCCTCATTCAATGCAATTCATTACAGAAACTCGCAATTTTTGGAATATTGCAGGTTGTACACAGCACTTCTTAACTTATATTCATTATTAATTTTAATATAATTCATGCAGTTATTTTATTTACAATATAATATAAAAAATACAAATATTATATATAATAATTATATTACATTCTATATTTATAATTATTTTTTATTGTATTTATTTATAAATATTATTACACATGTAATTTATTTATAAATATTATTACACATGTAATTTATTTATAATTATTATTATATTATTTAGGGACTTATATATTATTGCAACATATTGGAGATATTATATAAAAAGAAGCACCTGATTGCCAATTCAGCGCATACGACACATAGGAAATTGGGGTTGCCAACTTGGCAAGTTATTGATAGAGTTGGCAATTGTTGCAATATTATATTACATTATGATTTTTCCTTTTTATAATTAATGTTAAATAATATGATTATTATATATTACACAATGTTATTATTAGTTAATAAAAATTTTTATATATATATTGATACTCATTGTGCATTGATATTGGTTATTTTCAATCTATACCTATGTTCTTCATTTGAAATATATTTCAAAACAGTTCTTTACAATTATTTTCCCAGACAATTTGTTACCGCTATGCTGCCATCTTGGATTTCATATCACTCGACAACAAGCACTGCTTGGCGTGATTAAAGAATTGTGACAAACAGTGCTTGTTTGTGGCCCCCCATGTAGCACCTCTATATCAAATTAGTTCCATAATTTACTTTTTGAAATAGTACATAAGAATAACAGTATTATTTGACTTAATAAACAAATATTTTCTATCTTAACCCTAGTTTATTGATCTAGTAGATATATATGTAACTGCAACAATGGTCCCACCTTATCCATGATCAAACAATTAAGTTCATTGATATTATTATATGTGGGTCGTAAGAATGATTACACACCACACCCAGCATTGATCCCCCACTGCAGTGAACTCATGAGCGACAATTAGCTAGCTCCTTTCCTCATTTTAGAGCAAGTCAAGTTTTGTTGTCGAGTGGCTGTGCATTGTTCTGCAACTTTTAAAAATAGCAGCACCTACTGGAAATCCCACCTAATGCGAAGTGCATAGTGTCATTTGTTTTCCGAATGCCTGAAACGTTCCACCAATTGAAATGTATAAACAAATAAAGTTTTTTTGTAATACTGCAATGAACGAGTCTTCAGTGAGAAAGTGGGGTTTAATGTTCAATCAAGGAAGAATCAAAGTGCCCAATGATTATCAGAGTGGGAAATCATCAAGCATTACAGATGAGTTGAAAGTAAATGTTGAAGACAAAATTCAGGAGAACCAACATTTCACTTTAAGCACGCTCCACAAATCATTTAAGCAAATTTCACCAATACTCTCACATAAAACTAAAGCAAAAAAGGGGGTACATTCTGTGGGTGCCTAAGAATTTGACCGATATTTATAAAACAAAGAGAGGGAAGCAGTCCTAGAATAGTACTTACGTATTATTGCAACAATGCCAACGTTCAAGATAACTCGCCAAGTTGGCAACCTCGATTTTGCATGTATCGTACATGCTAAATTGGCAACAATGTGCTTTGTTTCATATAATGCCGCCAATAGGTCACCAAGTACCCCTAGAATTTCTGTCCCAATATCAAAATGACGGAGACAATTCTTGACTACATTATAACAGCAAATGAAACTTGGGTTTTTTGCAAGACTTTGAAAAACAAGCATAAGTCTATGAAACAGAACACAGTCAAAAGCCAGGAAGGAAAAAAATGCCAACACCAGTAAATTAGTGATACTCTTTATCAAAACCAGTCACAAACTCAGAGGTTTATGAAACTCTTAAATGACTCGGAGGTGTCATCCAAAACAAGAGACATGAAATGCAGTCTAAAAATGTTTTTAATTCATGGCAATTTTAGGACATCCTCCTTATAGCCTTGATGACACCAAGTTATATAAACTTATTTTTTAAACTAAAGGGATATATGAGTGGGAAACAGTTAAAAAATGATAAAAACCTCAGACAAGAAACAACATCCTGGTTCAAATCTTTGGTGGCAGAAAAGCATAATATCAGAATTGAAAGATTGGCCTTATGTTACAATTAGTCCTAGAGAAATATGGATTCCACATTGAAAAAGAGAGTAAGGTACTATGGCTTTGTAATTAAAGTTTTGTAGCAATATATTTCATTTTTATTTAGTTATACCAAAGTGTTTGTTACTTTCTGGATAACCCCTGCAAAATATATTAGTGGATATTTTTAAAAATTAAAGACTTGTCAATAAGTTCATAATTTTCATTTAAATGTTTTAAGTAAATAAAAGTTAAAAACAGGTTTAAGGATATTCATCAATTGCATAATAGATATGAATTACGTTCAGCTTTTAAACATGAAAGACCTAAATAATTTTTTTTTACAAATTTAATGACTGACATTACTGTTTACTCTTTCTTTTTCTTCATTATGATATTAAAAATTACAAAGTTTCCTTTAATTTGTTTAAATGTTCAGTTAAACTATATCTGATACACAGTAATAAATAACACTAATATGAACTAATTAACTCAACATGTATATTTTAAAAAGTTTAAACTATCTTATTAATTTTTCTTGAAGGTGTCATCTCATTAATTCACAAAGAAGAATGCATCATTTTGTAACATTTATATCAAAATTCATAAACACGTAATTTTTAGTTTACTACATCTTATTTCACCCTTTCAAGTAGCTAATACAGATAATCTATCCCAATTAAAAAAGGATAGTAATATTACAATTTGGTACTTACGTACTATTGTAACAATGCCAACGTTCAAGATAACTTGCCGAGTTAGCAAACCCGATTTTGCATGTGTCGTACACGTTGAAATTGCAACCATGTGCTTTGTTTCATATAATGTCACCAATACAGTAGTAGTAATATGTAAGTACCTACAATTTATTTATAACATTTAAAATTAATATGTGTAACACTAGTGCATAAATCCAAGACAGATTTGAAGTCATTAAATATGCAGATTAAGGCTAAGATACATAGAGTGAAATACGTTTAACGCAAAAACGAATAAGACAAAATATCAGTTAACATGAAATAATACTGCAGTCCCAACAAACTACTATGTATTTTCATGCATTTTGTTTCTCTTAACATGAAACGAAAATCGCTTAACACGAAAGAGTTTGGATACTTACATATTATTGCAAACTCTATTAATAATTCACCAAGTTGGCAATCCCAATTTCCTATAAGCTATATGTGCTGAATTGGGAACCAGGTGCTTTGTTTCATGTAACGTCACCAATAGGTTGCGATAATAAGTAAGTATACCAAGGTTTCCCTTATGGGAATGAAAAATTTCTGTATTATTAGTGTCCTACTGTATAATTGGAAGAATTAGTTGCAGTAGATAATAATGCGAGTACAGCTCCAATTATGGCAGTTATTTTGAAGTTTGTTAAAAGCTTAAAAAATAATTGAGGCAGATCCCGAGGACAAAAATGAGATGAATAATGCAGCTCCTATTGCCACATCCTCCAAACTGAGGAACATCATGAAAATTATGTGTAGTTATTTAGACACCCATTTCAATGGTGAAATGAAAAAGAAAATGGGATGACATTGAACAATCAGTTGAAAATTTGATGCCAAAAAAAAAGACAATGCAAAGAAAAATATCAGATTGTTTTCCAAAAACTCAATAAATGTTTTGTTTTCTTAAAAACTTGAAAATTTTGAATTAAATTTCATTGAGTTCTTGTGAATGTTTTTGTTTCAATTGTTTTTAATAAATACATTTCATGTAAATAAAATGTACCCTAATAAACTTAATTTTGTTGAATATATGATTTTTTTCTGCAATATCCTTTAATACGAAAAAACATTTCAGTCTCCTATGTTTCATATTAAAAGTGATTTTCCCTGGATAGCAAAAAAGTCTCATAATTGATTGCAATAATTGTAACTCAATTTTTTAATAAGTTATATATATGCTTGGCCATTCAAGCATCTAATTAAAAAAATTTACATAAAAATGTTGAATTAGTGAAATTACAACTATAAAATAAAAAAATTATAAAATATTTCTAAAAGAAACAATATGAAAGCATTTACACATGATATACAGCAATTAGATGCAGTTTTTATTCATAAAACTTAATACATAGCTATAATTATAGCCATTAAGTGTGCAAGAGTAATTCTGACACACAAACAATTATGTGCAGTCTGTAAGACTGCTAATATTTAAAAATTTTAGTTTAAAAGAAAATCAAACATATAAATTGAGCAGACACACTAATACTTGAATATTAACGCACTAAAAAAAAAAATTTCACTGACTATACATTCACAAATTGACAACGATCTTTCGTTAGAAAATTTAATGCAAATATTTTAATGTATGTGAGAACACATTGGAAATTTAAATAATTCTTACCAATGTTACTACACTACCGTGCAGTCCCTGATCGTATACTGCTTTCAGCTGCTCGTACAGAGCCATGTTTTTGTTGGTTTAGAAAGGAAAAGAATGAAATTCACAACGTTTCTTTTTTCTACCAGATATATATTTATTACTTTCAATTTTTTCTTCTCCCAAAATGTAAACAGGATTCTTCAACAGTTATTTCACTTACGGCAAATTAGCATAACGTTTAAACAAAGAGCACTTTTTGAGTTGCTCTCGCCTTTGACATTTCTCTTCGGCATGGTCAAAGGAAAAGAGTTTGCTTGTCATTGGTAGATAGGCAATGATGTCATTAATCTGGGTTGCCTGGTTTGGCAATACAGCATTTTTCAATGCCCTAGTGATTCATTGAAATATAAAAATTATCTCCATTTGGGATTATTTTCATTGTTTTTCAGATAATTTTTTTTTCCATATCTCGAGTGCAATAGTTTAATTCTCTTGCGCATCTGATTTTCTTCATAACAATAATAATTGGTTTTATTTTTTTTTTCATTCACGTAAAATCTAAATATTTTTCATGGATTTAATTTTTTAGAAGAAACGAATATTTGAACTAAGTAAATGAGGAACTAAAATACAAATAAAAAGTTTATTACATAATCCATTACTGTTAGTAATCCATTTAGATGGTGAATTATATAATTCGATTAAAATCCTTATGTAAGCTTAAAGAAGTTAATTATAAACAAAGAAAATTTATGTTTTTTTTTAAAGATTTCGGATTCAATAATGTGGTTATATCTGAAAACCTTTCTTGTGTAGTGTTCCTAAAAACAATACTTGAAAAAATTCTTAAATATATATTTTACCATCAGTACTGCTCATACGCATAGTAAATTAATTTGTTTGTTCTGTGTGACTAATATCTGGAATAGAGTCAAGAATTATAGTGTATTATTTTGCTCTTTTGCAATGCGTGTTTTCTCATTACGAATAGATTCGGCTAAAGTTGTAATTATTCCATTTTGAAAATGCTGCCCAAAATAGTGTGGAATACGCGTTTTGTTATTTTTGCCTTTACTGACATTTTATTGAGGTGTTCTTAAATACCTATATTAAATTTGGCCAATATCTAAACTGTTGTGGCCCCGCTTATCCGGTAGGATAGAACCTGCGATCTTCGGATCCGAAGCCAAGTAACTTAACCTCTACACTAAAATGATAACCATGGTGTGAAGGTAGTTACTGGCTTATATAGATGATATCACTACACACTCCCCTACCAGTGAGTTGGTGGTTAGGCGAACGAACTATGTAGTTATTATATCGTGTGTGTTAGCTGCTGCGTCATTGGTTGTGAAGGCTTTGCTGGTTACGTCATTCGTGCGCGACGGCTTGAGGGTTGCGTCACCATGTGACGGCTTTGAAGATTGCGTCACTATACGACGGCTTTTTGGTTGCATTTGTGGTGGATAGATATGGCGCCACTACAGTTCAGAAGGTTGCCTTTTTCTGCGTTCAGCCAGGGTCACCGAAGCTGTGGCGCGCTTATCCGGTAAGACAGAACCTGCGATCTTCGGATTTGAAGCCGAGTAACTTAACCACTACACCAAAAGGATCACCATAATACGGAGGTAGTTACTTGCTTATATAGATGAAATCGCTACACTGTCTTTAAAAAATTACCATTATCTCACTTTCGTACTAATTCTCCTGAATGCCACATTTTGACTGGCATAAAATTGTACTTCAGCAATCATTCTTTCCATGATGGCACGCCATCACTTTTTTCTCTCAATTGTATACATTTTGTTGTTCCACGTCAATGGTACAATTTTATTCCAGCCTTGTCTTTAAATCACACCATGATCTTACGTGTTACGTGTTTTAGAGTATTTTCATGGTTATTATGATAATTTAAAAAATACATTACATTTCTCATTCCAATAAAATTCTGTCTTTTAGCTTCCTCAAAAAATGTCATTTCGGGATATTTTCGACAATATTTAAATATTAACTAACACACACGCACACATGCAATTTTATTTCAAAATAAATTTATAATACTTTTACCAAATTTATCTCTTTAAATTAAAAAAGAAAGTAAACATTAAAATAACTAACCTACTATTTATCTAATTCCCAAACTTTAAATATTCCGAAAGAATTTTTAAGAAATGCATTTTCGATACTTCAATTAGCAATAACACAATTAATTATAATATATTTATAATTACAAAATAATATTACTAAAAATTAATCTTGATGTGTAAAATGAGAGAGAAAGAAACCATATAAAAACACTTGTGTTATAGAGATCATATGTAACATGATGATTCAGAAAGAAAAAAAAAGTGCGTGTGTACTTATGTACGCACGTAAGAAGTTATACTTCTTTGACGTAACAAAGAAGGATAAAAATTTTCTAAAAATTTTACCCTTCGCGTTATCTTACGTTTGTAGAAAAAAAAGACACTAATAATAAAAAAAGGGATTTAAAATATAGATTGAAAATTTTATTATAACGCATTATCTTATTAAATAAAGTTTATTTAAATATCATAATAAAATTATTTCTACATAATTTAAAAAATGGACAATTTTTAGCATGCAACGTACACATATTGATATTTATTATTTAATTCACGTCCATGGGTTGGAGTTCAATAGACAAGTGAGTTACAAAAGGCTTATGGTAGCTTAAGTACGATACAAATAGTCTTGTAGAAACGTTACCTAAATATCGTACAAATACAGCATCAATAGATGTACCATGTCATGCTGTAGAAACTACAGGGTCATTATTCATTGACAGATTTAAATCTTCACGTAAGAAATTGATTAGTTTCCCAGCATTTCTTGTGTTGAAATTAACATTGAAATCTCCACTTAAAATCAGTGGTAACTAATCTTCTCTTTTACCCATATACGTTCCTTTGTGTATGGATATAATGCCCATTTCAAAAAATGAATAATATCTTCAGTTTTTTTATTTGGAGAAATATAAATTGCGATCAATACAGTTTTTTTTACCATCTTCTGTTTTACACTCCGCAATACAAAATTCACCCACTGATGACGTCTCTGAAGTAACAAAGTCGGACTATCTTACAGTCATATTGATAGTCGCGGTTACAATGTTAGTTGTATCATTTACGATGTGATAGATAGCAATTCCTCCAGCTCGAATATTTTATCGTTTGTATTGAATTATACCATTGAAATTTCGTATACTAATAGACTCATTATCGGACAACCAAGTTTCACAAAAATCCTTCTAAAAATCTTAAGCAGGGCAAGCTGGTCCAAGGACGAAAGGCGGTCGCGAGCAGAGATGAACGATACCAACCTTAAATCAATCGGACCAGCCAAACCCGAGATAATCACGATTTAAATAAATTTAAACACCCCAACACAGGAACAATAGGACCAGTAACATGGGGAGCCAATTCCACATGAAGCTCGCGCTAATATAAAACTATGGCGGATCTCCAAAAATCAAGTTCCAAGCTCAATTCCTTAGGGGGGGGGGTGAAATTTTTTCCAGTCCCCACAGGATTAACATGGGAGCATGATATTTTAGTACTTAAGCCCTCCCCATGCCTACACAATAGGAATAAAGTTGACGACTAGATGGGTCTCGACAAGTGGAACAATTGGTTCAAATCTCAAGTCCGAGACTCAAACAGGAGCCAAGATATTGTGAATTTAAACAAATTAAAAAAGTTTTAAACAATTAAAAACTATGGAAGAAATAGCCCTATGAGCATGAAATTATAATAACTGGAAGAGCAGATAGAGAGGGATCGATGAACCAGGTCCAAATGGACTGTGAAGCAGTGGCGTAGCTAGGTATCCAAAGGCCCTGGTTCAACAAAAGAATTGGCAGTTATAGAGACTGCCGGTAGAAGTGAAAACTTAAAAGTTTTAGTATAAAAATTTGGAATTTCATAATGTTTGAACTAAAATTATCAACATCAATCTGGTTTTCACATCTATTGACACTCCGAGCAACAATTATAATCATGTTTATATGGTTTTTGATGTGTAACATCTTTCCTCTCGATTGCTGGAGATTTGTGGGAGTGATTTCGTGAAAAGGGGACGGAAATGCGTAACAGGAAGTTGGGAAAGCGGGTGCTATTTAGTTTGACCAATCAGCGCACTTGGTGGTGTCTCTTCGCTACCCTGGCATTGAAGTTCTGTTTTTCTCCTACATTCCGGAGGGACTCCCCCCCCCCCCTGCGGTCTAGGCCTTGGGATCTTTGTTTTTGTTTTGTTTTCTCACTTTAGGATCAGAGAAGATCAAGCCGCCAGCCTTTTTTATATTGTTAAATTTAGCATTTCAAAATATTCTAATTCAAAAACTCTCTTTTGTTTGCCCTTGACTCTAAATCCGCACATACCAGCAAGTCTTATTTTTTCTCCTTCATTTGGGACGGGCTCCGCCCCCCCCCCTGCGGTCTAGGCCGGGGGATCTTTGTTTTTGTTTCGTTTTCTTACTTAAGGATCAGAGAAGAAGCTAAGTCCTTTAGCTGGATCTTCTAAAGCCACCACCTTTTTTATATTGTTAAATTTAGCATTTCAAAAGAGTCTGATTCAAAAATTCGGCTTCGTTTGCGCTCGACTCTAAATCCACTTCGCATATACCAGCTAGTCTTATTAAAATTCACCAAGGACAAACTTGCGATCCTTACGCTCAATTGTCAAAGTCTGAGGGCTCACCAAACAGATTTCGACGTTATTTCACAAAATTGTACGTTACTCATGTTAGCAGAGACGTGATAAGATAATGACTAACGAGTTTCGATACCTGACTTCGATTGCTGCGTACAATTTAAACGACCGGGCCACAGAGCAGCTGGTGTAGCCATCTATCGCAAACAGAACAACTCACATTTGTGGCTCCTCATATGGATATAACTTATCGTCAAACAAGTGGATTGGGTATTGTTATTCAAGGTATTGGGACAAATGTGAAGCAGAATGCTTATTTGAAAATGAACAAACAGTGATTTCGGTGGTCGTATACATTTCTCCGAATCAAACGGTTCAAAAAAATTAAAGATTTCCTGCATTTTTTACTTTTACTATATACCGAAGGTGGTTTTGCTCTTTTTTAAAAAAAAAATATCTCTCTCATTCCATGATTTTGAGTGGTGATTTTAAAGTTAACTTCAGTTTGCTAGAAGCCGAGTCACTCATAGCTTTTTTGAATGATGAACTCAAGCTTGAAATGAACACAAATCGAAATGTTTCAACAACTAACAGTGGTACTGTTATTGACGCTATTTTTCAAAGGTTTTTAAATACTTTGAAATCACAAGTATATATATCATATTTTAGTTATCATAAGTTATCATTACCGCTCTTCCCCAAATTGAACAAGACTAATTACTTTTGATAAAAAATTGCATTACTCCTTGTGTTAATTAAATAAAATTTTCATTAAAGATATAATTATTCCATAGGAAATTATTTCCAATCATACTCGATTCCTTTTTTTCAGGATTTAATTTGCTATCGCGAATTTACCGCGATAACATGTCAGATGTTACACATCGTATGCGACTACTGTAAGGCTCGTTTCTTTTTTTTAATATTAAACTATATTACAGGCTGTACAAGATCATGACAAAATACAAATAGAATTCAATTGAAATAACAATTAATATACAATTATATTATTTATGGATAGTATTTGTATTTACTTAAATTTCAATGTACTTGATTTGTAACGTTATTTTAATTGTTTGCATCATTGTCATCATTAATTTGAACAATACTTTGCCAAAAAAAGATACAATAGGCTTATGGTAATTAAAGTAAGAAAGGGAAAACGCTTGATTCAAATTTATCTAAGTATCGCGTAAAAACCGCATCGATCGTCGTTTTATATTTTGTAGTGCTGAGTTTTCGATCACTGGACATATTTAAATTAAGTGTTTCATTTAGAAATTCAATTAGTGGTAGATTTTTATCTGCAAAGTTAATAGTGAAGTCTCCACTTAAAATCATCGGTACATTATCATATTTTTCGCCAAATCTTTTATCGAGTATCTCAAAACCTTCTTTTGTATAAATCAAATTTTCGAATAAAAATTTTTGTATCCGTCTCATAGATTTTCCAGGCGAAATATAAACGGCAACCATTAAAATGTATTGTTTTATAAAATTTTTAATTCAAAATCCACGATAAAAATATGATTGAACAACTAGAAGTCTGTTTTACCACAGTAGTAAGAAAACGCCTAAGCCACTGTGAAATACTAATCCGGATTGTGTGATGCACTGCAGAGGTTAAATATTAGAAAATAAATAATATAAAACTTTTAAACGCCAGAATAAATAAGAAGATTTAAAATAATTTTAAAAAAACACATTAATTTTCAAACGCCAAAATAAAAACGAGTATTTAAAATAATTTTCTGTTATTTATTTTTTATCTTAAAAATATTAGTATATTTATTTAGTACTCACTATTGTATTGCATAATGATTCTTCAATAAAATGATTCAAACAATAATCAAACAAAAACACTATTTTAACAATGCACAGTATATACGCATTGGACATTTCACTAAATCCATTCAATTTCACTTATAAAATATACACAGCACTATAAGTCAGCTATATAGCTACAGATATTTTGCTATAAGCATGTCGGTGACGCGAACGCACCAGATTTCATCCATCCAAAAAGTGTCTAAAGCGATCAGCACACTGCGCATGCGCCAGTCAGAGCATGTCGGTGATGCGAACCCATAGGATTTTCCCTTACCAAAAAGTGCCCAACGCCGCTAAAGAAGTTTTCACTTCAAAAATGAGGACCCTATCACAAGGTTGGATTTTATCAAGTAAAAATATATGAATATTTTAAATATACAAAGCTAAAAATTTTATTTACTATCTTCTCTTTCTTAGCGTTGTTTGCCTTAAACACACCACTAGATTTCTTTCTTTCTTTTTTTTTGTATCCATAATTTTTGTTTTATAATTTAACCATTACAATTCGTATGTGCTCGAGCACTTCCTGACTTTAAAAGGAAGCAGAAACGTAATGCTACGCTACAAAACGCCATTGGGGAATCAGTAGCTATTTATTTATTTATTCTGGAGGATCGAACTTATGCACCAGAGGGCTGAGAGCCACAAAATGGTCCACAGAGATAGACAGGAGATATGCATAAGAAAATACAATACAATATTATTATAATTATTTTTAAAAAAAACTCCTTCGAAAAAGAGGAAGGGGGACAAAATTTCATCAATGTATTGCGTATACGAGAAGATTGCGAAATATTGAAACAGGAAACTAGCTTATTACGAATCAAATTGTTATTAAAAATATGTAGAATGTAACTAGGAAGAAATAGCTTCTTGCGTAGGCTTTATAAGATCTAATAATAAGTATGGTAAGATTTTTCACATGGAACTTGAAATTTATTTTCAAGTAACATTTTATAGAAAAAATGAAAGAATTGAAAACAACAAACTTTTTTTTTTGAATAATTAAAGTTCGCAACACTGAACAAACAACGAAAAGAATTTGGGGGAATTTGAACAAACTATCAACATTATTATAGTTATGTTTTTTGCACCCTTATATATATTCATACCTTACATTTGGGAGAAATTATCGCAAATTCGGCTTGCTTGGTGGTCAGGGGCCGAAGGCTCCCTTCCCCTGAGCTTGAAAGACCCGGTGCAAAGTACGGCCTAGCCCATTGGTAGCTACGCCACTACTGTGAGGTTTGGGTACCAAGATATTGACCAAAAAGCTGTAGGGGGGAATGCACTGGGGTGATGCCTCCCAACAGATATGGTTTATAACAATAGTTATTACGATCCGCCCAAATATCAGTCCCGTAGCACCAAAAAAATGTCATGTTAGAAAATTTTCTACCCCATAGGAATAACATGGAAGACTGATATTTTAATGTGCAAGCCCTCCCCTATCCCAAGCACAAGCACAATGATATCAAATACATGTGTGTGAGGGGGGCTACGCCAAGATCCTTCAGTAACTTCTAAAGTTATTAGACAACGGTGTACGCGCGTATCGGTATCGTGACGGTATGCACGCGCATCGTAAAAATTTACTCTCATCATTTTTCCCTATTGCATCAAAAGAAGTAACTTCAAAAATTCACGAAATGCTCTAACTTATTTGTAAATGATAATTCTGGTTTCATGTTTTGTCATTTTCATTTCAACATGGATTTAAAAAAAAAAAAATTTCAGTAATGAATGGGATAAAAGTATTTTACTCCACCATCATAAAGGGGGGAGGGGGATATTCCTTTAAATAATGTATTTTCATTTATTTTTCTTTTTAAAAAATTCAATAGGTTATTTCTCCCATTTTAAAATACAGAATAAAAAAATGAATGAGAATGATTTAAGAGGCATATTCTTAGTCGATGTGATAATCATCGGGGTTACGATATTGGTTCAATATCGTTTTGTTGCGCGTTAAGATGATAACAAGAATACATCAAGCTTGAAGCCCCTGCTGGCGCTGGAGGCCCCTGGCGTCCGACAGGCCCAACAGCCACTTAATCCGCCTCTGTCAGCGGGTCTTCAGTGGTACTAGGCTCGAACTCACAACACGCCGAACACAAGTCTGTTACCTTGACCACTAGGCTATCACGGCCACAATACTGAGGAGAAGAAATGGCTAAAAGATTCCCAGCCGTTGAAACAAAATTTCACAAGCAACATACGAGAGTATTCGACACTAACTTTTGTCATTGTTTTAACAGTTGTATTGTTACAACAATGGAGACGAATTTAAGTTGGCATCGAAAACCGGTAATTAATGAATTAATATTTAAAAAAAACTGTATTAACATCAAGTGTCATCCACTGCAAGTTTAAAAAAAATATTTGAACTTGATTGGATGAATAGAAAGTATTTTATTAACGTTTGAAAGTTTAAATAAGATATCTATATAGTATATAAAAGAGAAAATCGACTCACTCACTGACTGAACAATCACGATATCTCCGGAACTATTCGACCTATAAACTCGAAATTTGGTAGACATGTTTCTTTCGTGCAGTAGAGATCCGCTAAGAACGGATATTGCGAAATTCGAACCTCAAGGGGCGTTACGGGGTTGTTAAGGGGCGTCATAAATAATTGTTTCCATTTTTAAACTACTCGACGTACAATCTTGAAATTGAGTAAGAAGATTCCTTTCATAGAGTAGAAATCCGCTACAAAATGAGTTTGGTGAAAATTGACCTCTAAGGGACATTGCGGGGGCTTAGGAGGCATTATAGATAATTGTTTCCATTTTTAAATTATTAGACGCACAATCTTTAAATTTGATAAATAGATTCCTTCCATAGAGTAGAGATCCGCTACAAGATGAATTTTTTGTGAAAATCAACCCTCAAGTTTCATTTCGGGGGATTAAGGGGCGTAATAGATAAATATTTCCGTTTTTAAACTATTAGATCTACCTGCTTGAAAATTGGTAGGCATTTTCTTTTCATGGAATAGAGTTCTTCTAACAAATAGTTAAGCGAAAATCGACCCCTAAGGAGGGTTGCGAGGGGTCAAGGGGAGTCATAGAAAAAAATTCTTGTTTTTGAATTGTTAGGCCCACATACTTGAAATTGGTTAAGCATGTTTCTTTTGTTGAATAGGGAACTACTAAGTATGTATTTTAGGGAATCAACTCCTGGGGGAGTAGGGGGTTACTGGGGCGGATTGACATATAAAAAATATTCCTTTTTTTGAACTACAAGGACTATAATAATGGAATTTAGTTTGCATTTTCCTTTTGTTAAATTGAAATCCGCTAAGAACTGTTATATTGCAGAACGACTCTCAACGGAATTACGGAGGGTACTGATAATAAATACTTGTGGTGGCGGGGTTCTAACTGGGACCCCACTCACTCTGCCCGGCGCGTCTCTAAGTGTGGGAGGAAACATAGCATCCCCAACAAACGCCATAATAACAAATATATTTATTCAAGTTCTGAACAAACACTTAAACAATCACAAGTTTAACTATAAGAAGAAACCTAGGAGTGATCTCTAGAACGTCTATTAATCCTAATACTCAATTCTAAGTAAACTTGACTTCCAGAAATGGACAAGGAGAACGATCACTAACTAACCTCAGGCCGGTACTGAATCTACTATCTTAAATCTTCAATCTAATAACTTAATCTCCGAATTTACACCTTTTAAACGCGCGCTAAGTTCGTGAAGTAATTCTCCAATGCTCAACTTACTTGACAGCTTCGCGGCTCCTTCTCCTTTCTACATCTACAAAACCTATATATATATAGACTTTATATAGTCGAACTAATTAACATATATCTATCTCGTGTTTTTTCTGAAAAGGCTGTGAAATAGTATAAATGCTAGCCCCAAAGTTTCCCAAGAGGATTAGTTAGAAAATCTCACGAATAGCCCCGTCACAAACTTTGTTTTTATTCTATTAGATTTAGACTTGAAATTTTTCTTGCATGTTTATTTTACGGAGTAGAGATAACCCAAAAATTGGTTTTGAGGAAATCCACTTGGTTATAGGTTTATGAAAGTGCAAACATCACTCTATACTTCAATTTTAAGGATTTTTAGAAAATACAAATTACATGTCCTGCCCTTTCTATCTCAATAGTCGAGAGTTACAGGTATAATTATATTTTTCAACATAATAGAATTCTTAATGTGCTAAGGGTAAGACATAAATAATTTAAATATATATTAACAGTAAATATTTATAAAACATCAGGAAATACCCAGCGAAGCGGGTGGGTAACGGGTAGTATATATATATATATGTATAGGATGAGAGTGAGCTAACAGTAGGAATTGCATAGCTAAATATTTGGATTGCTCAATTTTTTGGCTGTGAATTCTTTTACAACATCTTGGAATTCTGTGTTCTGCAAGACGTCGTATTCGATGGCCATGATAACAAGTGAGTTTGGTTTTTCTTTTGTTACTGAAGATCGATGACAGTTTTTTAGCATTTTTAGCTTTGAAAAATGTCGTCCACCCGAAGCATTTATCGTAAGGCACCTGTATGTTTTTAATGCTGTTGAAACGTTAGTTGCAGCAAGTTTTTGAAAATAAATTCGTATGATTGCGCTGCTGGTACCGTTTCTTCATTTTTAAAATCTTTTATTTGTAATATGAAATGCTTTAAATGAATTATTTCACATCTGTGAATTCCTCCAGGTAATGTTTAATTCCTGAATCTTCCCTTAATGGGAAATCAACGAGAAACCCAAATAGAAAAGATATTTTACTATATGCTTCCAAGTGACGGGAAAGTTCTTCACATGAATTGTCTAATATAGGTAGATAAGTTTCAATTTTGAATTTTTCACCTCCTTCAAGCGCAACATTTTTTGTAACACCGTCATTGTTATGTCGTTTTTTATGCGCACACGTCTACATTCATCCATGTATTGCGAATCTACTTTCTCATCTCTTTCATATTCATAAAACATTTCCCTCAGGACTGTTTGAAGTTCTATTGATTTCACTTGTAAATATTTATTTACTCCATTGATCCAGTTTAAGACAACGGCCCAAAAGCCTACCATGATAATAATGTCTTTTAGAAGGCATTTAGCTTCATGAATTATTTTTAGCTTTTGAGTCATATCCTCAGCAATAACTTGTAAAGCTTTCTGGAAGTTACTATAACCTTTGGATAAAGCCATAGAAACATCAGATCTGGCGCACCACCTTGTGCAATTTACTCTTTTTACCACTAGTCTAGCCGCCCCTTCAGTATAGTGGTTAATGACGCTTACTACTCTGCCGTAGGACCTGGATTCAAATCCCGGAGAAGGCATGGGTGTTTGTAAATCTATAGTGCCTTTGCGGCAGGTGGGTACTCAAAATAGCTATCGAGCCGCAAGGTTTGTGGAAGGGGAAGAGAGGTGGGAGGCCCCTGACCACCCCTAGGGTGTTCTTTCTCTAAATTGGGGTGGAAACGAGCTAAATCGTACTGTCACTTGTATAGTGCTCAAAGTTATGGCTAACGACAGGCGTACTATTAGCCCCTTGCCACAATGAATTTCGTGGGCTTTGATCCGAGGTTATTGTCGATCACGCGGCATAAGAGAAAGAGAGAGAGAGAGAGAGAGTAACAACAACACAACTAGTTCAGAGTCTTTGTTGTCCTCAACATATTGCAACATAATCGTCCGACATTGTGTCGATACCGAGAGAAAAAGTTATACTTTGCTTGTAAAAGCCCAAAGAGCGAAACTGCTCTAACACAGCTTTCTGCCTCACATACTCCAACTAAATTTAGCGAGTTTGATGCTCAAGGAATGTAGTGTGCAAGCTGGTTTATTTTAAAAATATGCGCTTGAAAACCATTGTAGCATCCTGACATATTTGCTGCATAAGATTTCTCCCTTATGTTTCTTATATCAATGCTGCCTTTTAGGAAGGTCAAAACAGTGCGGGAAAGCACTTCTATAATGTGACTTTTTATGGGAAGGAATTTTAGAAAGCCTTCTGTGTCCCACTTCATCAACAAATACTCTCACATATCTAAACTCTTCTGCCTATTGATCCATATGAGATATATCTGGTGTAGAATCAACACTCACACACAGAGAGAAAAGTATTTAGCTTCCAATGTCCTTATAATATTTTCTTGAACTTTATTTCCCATTATTTCAATTATTTCTTCACAAATTGTAGAACACAAATAGGAAGGTTTTCCTCGACCTTTATAGTCATATCTAGCAATATGTGAACTGAGAAAAGGGTCGTACACCACAATTAGTTTTAGTATTACTAAATAGTTGCCATCATGTTAAGAACAAATATGTTCTACATCACCACGAAACGGTAATCCACGTGATGAAAGAAATTTGATTACTGACACTACTCTCTCTCTTCAGAACTTTGATCCAATATTCTTGTTCTTTATTAAATTGACTTTCCAAGGAACTGTCAATTCGATTATGTGTACATCTTGTACAAATAAGTGTCTGTACACATTCCCGGGGCGTTGAACTGTTTTCGTGCATTTTAATTCTTTGTGCCGCATTCTTCCAGTCAGAAAATCCTTCCAAAAATTGAGTTCACTAAATAGGACGCATGAAAAACAATATACATTTCCTGTGGATGGTGAATACATGAGCCATTCTCTTTTGATTACTTCACTACTTACATGCTTTCAAAACATCATCCGAGAGGGAAAATTTTCTTTTACAATTATCATGCTGTCTGCATGAAGCAGAAAAATCATTGTCAAACTGTTGACATGGCCGCCCATCCGGTATAGTGGTCAGTGAAGCTGACTGCGGTGCCGCAGGGACTGGGTTCGAATCCCGGAGAAGGCATGGATGTTTGTGTTGTAATCCTTTCTCTTCTGTCTGTGTTGCTTACCCCCGTGTTATACGTTCGGTGGTGCACGGGGTTTATAAATGTTAAAAAAAAAACTGTTGACATTCCGCAGAATTTCTTTTACACCAGAAATTTCGTACGTCTTCGGTAATATTTCGCCATAACCCAATATAATTTTGATATTCTGGTCCAAGGTCGTTTCTGTTTTGAATATCTAACTGAACATTCGAATAAGCTTGAATGTCATCTTGCATCTATCTTCTCTTCTACAATCTTTTGTGGTGTAGGATCTACTGCCATAATTTCACCTGGAAACCGGAGATACTTTTCACCGGAGAAGTATCAAGTAGATTTTCCGCTTATGTTCTACGAGTGAAGCCAAGTTGATAAAGATTATATGTTTTATTCATTTGTTCAGCAAGCTTGTTTGATTTCTCTTTTTGATTTTTTAGTTTCTTTGCACCATTTAGGTATCTCTTTTTTATTAACGTCGACATTTGAGAACAAAAAAAATCTACAAAAAGGAAATAAAACAGCAATTCTTTAAGTCTCAGCCAAAAGTAAGTAAGAGTTTAGAGTCTAGAACAAGATTCACACACTTCTTTATAAACGTTGACTTTTTTTCGAATTTTACTATAACTAAGGCCTAATGTAAACTTTAGAAATATATCTTGTATAATTTACAGTAAAAAAGATCATATTATTTTTTTGCAGCATCAACTGTCTCATAAATATAAATTAACTAACTAGTAAAATAACTTAATCTAAATTAAGCCTTGATTATAAGCCAATCTCAGGGAAAAGAAAAGCTAAGTAACCAAAAGCTAATAACTGTACTTTGTATACAATCGAACATCCAGATGTGGAGCAACTATCCATCAGTATGTGTAAATTGGATACAAGACGATGTTTACGTCGCAGACTTGCACTCTTGACATCACAGACTTCGCCCGGATGTTTTTGGAGCACTAACAAAAAACACAAAACATGCTCTTGCGAGCCCCTAAAAAGCGCGGGGCCCATAGGCAATTGCCTATTCCGCCTAATGAGTAATCGCGCACTGTCAATATAGTGTTAATGACCAGAATAATTTAATATTTAAAGATAAAAATATTTCGAGTCTGAAAGAGATAAATGGCAGTCTAACAGTTTGAATCACCAGACTGACGTACAAGTTTACAGTTAGGGTGTGTAAATTAACCTTGAGAGGGCTCTTGCAGTCAAAGAAGATTGTTCACGCCAGACCATAACTTTAAGTGTAGGTCCAATGTGACTATGCCGCAGTAAGGTTGTTTGCAGGCGCTGACCTGACCTTTTTCTGATTAATATACAGCCATCACTGCAGCGACGTACCGTACACCCCCGCATCGCGGAGGGAGAGGGTGGGGAGGATTCTAAGGAGCCCATAGGGGCTGACGCTAAGTACGGCTTGGGGCCCTAATATTCTCCGTTACGCTACTCCATCACTGGCACCAAGACAGAAACAGCTTTGATCAGAGAACTAACCCATCACCTCTCCGCTCTCCAATGATCTCTAGCGTGATATCACTGCAGTCGCAGTTGGATTTGGAGCTAATGGTATGAACGCTACAGGGCGTCAGGCTGGAAGCTCTATTTCTCTAACGATTGATTTGTTACAGATCACTGTGTCACTCTGGTGTCGAAAAAAACTATTTTCTGCTATAGATGCATTACGATGTTCCCCAGCCATGTGGTGAATACGGCGGTTTTCTCTGTCATTGGTGACTTGTGCATGGTTGGATCAGTGTTCTTGGGGTTGTGCCTTCAAGGGGCCATTGTTGCCAAAAATCATGCACCAGTGGATATATTCCTACCAAGTCTTTTTGCAATATCATGGAAAGAAAATCCACCTTTTTTTTAACTCTATGATACTACCTCATTCAAATTCAGTGAGCTATCGATATTGGCTTCTTCATCTTCTTAAAGTCATTCTGGACTAACATCAACTCACTACGTCAAATCTCAATGATAAATAACATTAATGAGCTGTATACAGAGTATTTAAAGTTCACTTGATTCGCATGCTCAAAGTGACGCTACTAGTACCACACTTTTCTCCCTAACGCGATATTTGAATGAAACTTATCCTTCAGATGTATAAACACGCCTATACCAAATTTCGTTGATATAGCACAACTCCATCTTGGTGATGGGATTTTTATTTCCATCAGTGTATTTTAATAATGAAGATAAATGAAGCACAACAATGAAGTTATATGATAAAAGATATGTGTTGTTCAAAGCAAACTATTTCAAGTTAATTGCATTCAGGCCTTGATAGCAAGATAAAGATTAATACAAGTGGCCCTGGCTGAAATCTGCAATACGGAGAGGGAAGGGGGGGGGACCCACGAAACTAGAGGCAACTTCCCTTTGGAACAGATCGACAAAAATATGAAACTTCTCTAATGATCAGATTGGGAATACCATACTCCAGAGAATAAATGCTACTAGCAAATCATTACTATAAGTTGAGTGTAACTGTTAAGAAGTCTAGAGGGAAATATAAACAATATTCAAATACATATAACTCTTTGAAATTAAAATTAAATAATTCGAATCTTTTACACTTTATTTATAAAGGAATAGAGCTTCAGAAAAGTGGAAAATGCTTAAATTATAATCATAATTTTGAAAATTATAAACATATGAAAATAAGAAATATTTCTATAAGAAATATTACTTAAGTTTTACGTTGCACATGCTATTTTCTAAAGTAGTAGCTCTAATTACTAGCAATAAGTTGATTTATGAAGAAAAATGTATCTATTATTACACCGTAGTATTCTTAAATACATAGAATAATAAATTATATTTTTTTTAAAATAAAAAAATTATATTTTCAAAATTTGTTTAAAAATTTTAATGTTTTTTAAATATTTTGAAATATAAAAGATAGATTATTCTTAAATTATTCAGGGCTTAAAGAGTATGATACATTTATAATTCGATAAAGTTTTATACATCAAAGGCTGCTATTTCGGAAAATAGCGTGCGCAACGCAAAAACTACTTAATATTTATTACAAAATTATTTCTTATTTGCATATGCTTATAATTTTTAAAATTATAATTATATTTCAAACATTTTGTACTTTTTTGAAACCATAATCCTTTGTTAATAATGTGTAAAAGATTCGAATTATTTAATTTAAATTTTAAAGAAGTATACCTGTTTGAAAATTGTTTATATTTCCCCCCCTCGAGGCAAAATGAACATCCCTGAGATCCCTAGGATTTAGTCTACTAAAATCTGAAGAAAATTATACCCACAATTTCAGAAATGAATTTGGTAAAACGGAACAAGGAGCAACTGATTTATCAGGATTCTCGTTTGAGGAGGAAGCTGGACAAGCTCGCAGGCAGCAAAAGAGAAAAATTATTTTCGGTGAAAGTAAAGAAGTTGGTTATGAATTTTTGAAAGAAGGGAAAATTAAAAAGTCAATTCATTTTATGTCATATGGATAGAAAGAACTATCCCGAAGACCTGAGATTTATGAAACAGTTATAGAACATTTTACTGTATTTTTGTGACGAGAGATTATTACACCTGAAATTAAAAAGAAAGCTACACAACAACTAAAGGAAACTTACAAAAACGATACAGAATCTTTTAATTTTAATGATATAAATAAGATCAAATTTACTATTTTTCAAAAAAAAATTTTAAAAAAGGAAGATTTTACTAATGTAGAGATATTTTTGAAAATATTTTTAACAATACCAATATCAAATGCATCAGGTGAGAGATCTTTATTTAGTTTTAAAGCGTGTTAAAAATTATTTAAGAAGTACAATGGGATAGAAGACAAACATAACAACATGGCCATATTATATATAGAACAAGATGCTCTGGACAAAATAGATACACCAAAAGTAATTATTGAATTTGCCAAAGAGAAATCAAGAAGTAAAGTTATATAGCAAAATTGAAAGATCTTTAGTAAGGGTTTTTAATTTTTTTTAAATACAGTGAAGATTTTTCGTTAGTCGTTGAGTTTTATTATTAGTAATACATTTTATTTTGGCCTGGGTTCGATGCCCGATGCCACCAAATACCCTCCGAGTACGTGCTCGTTAAATCAGGGGGTCCGAATGGTATCGCCATCTATCGTGAGCAAAATCATACTGTCACCTTCATGGGCTCAAAAGCTTAGGCTAACGACAGGCGTATCTCTAGCCCGTTGCCATGATGAATTCCGTGGGCCTCGATCTGACTACGTCAGACAGGTGGCATAAGTAACAACAACATTTTCTTTTGAGAATTTAAGGTCAGCGAATCTTTTCACTATTTGTTTTTCGACTCTTGAGCCCATGGGCCTGAAACCTTTTACCACAAGGGCCCCCAACTACCTTAATCCACCTCTACATTCAATGTCTGTTGTGTGTGTGACTCGCATATACTCTTTTGCACTCTGTTTCTTTTTAATTTACATTGATATTAATTGTTGCTATAAAGGTTATTTTCAAAAGATTATCTTTTGAATCAGAATTCTACGATTATTCCTAAAAAATAAATGAAATAATTTTTTCCCCCAAAAAGTAACACACAGCATACAAGTTCGTGTGTATGATATTCTAGCTTTTATTATTGACTTGATAATACCCATTTTTAAAATTTCAATATATTTGAAAACAACTCTCTCTCTCTTTCATGGCTTCAGATAATAAACTAAATATAATTCGGAGTAATAGAATGTACTCAAATAAATTACATTTACATGTTTTTTCATTGCAAAAAGTGTTGAAAAGTAGTTTAGTATCTCTCTCCCCAATCAGTAAGTGCTGAAAGTAATGATCTACATCAATTCAATGAATACAAAAAAATTATAGTAAGGCTATTAATTTAAATTAATGTAAATACAAATTTCATAAAAATTTCTGTTTTTCGTGATATGACTGCCTAAAATAGAAAAAATTCATCTGTTTTTGGTACAATTTACATGATAATTATTAACATTAATAACTTTTGCATAATGAGCTTAACCTGTTTGTAAGAAAAAAATGTTCCAGTTTGCTTTACTTTTTCGTACTGTAACACATGTATGCTTATACATGAGATTTTTTAATGTTTCTTACGTCATTATCGATTTCAGTATCCAATACTAATTTGAAGTGTAAGATAATGTTGCTTTTTAAGGCTACACGAGGGTTACAATAAATGTCATTGCAACTAGTATTTCTGAATCACGGTTCAATGACAGGGACAACACTAAAACTCATACCTCACTTTCTGAAGGCTATGTGAGAAATGCGAGATTCAATTTTATTTAATATATGAATCATTCTAAGTTTGAAGTATCTCTGATGAAATCAAAACCATGATTCAATTGGAAGCCAACAGGCTATGAATATAACCATTTGGTTTCTGTAACATGACTAACAATCCCTTACACAAATAAACGTATTAAAATTAAAGTGGCACCACATTGTTTTTTCAGACTAGTTCTGGTTCTATGTGCAGTATCATAAGACGTATCTGTTCCTGTAGGCCCCAAAGAAAACACAAGAAGTCTACTAGCATTCAATATCATTATATGAGCCCTACATCTGGTATGTGCATTCATGACACAAACATCTTTTTGCTCCCATCTATCCAGCGTTATATTTCTAACATCTTAAAGCCCATGGCAATGGGCTTCGACGCATCGAAGATAACAGCCTTTAAAACAGTGATTCCCAATGTGGTCTATATAGACCCTGAGACGACCTGCAAGGGGTCCACACCAGCAAAAAAAATATTTGGGATTTCCATGAGGTGTAAATGGGGGTCTATGATAGTGGTTCTCATTAAACCAGATCATTACTTAAACCTTTAAAAAACATTTGATCTAGTGGAAACCAGATTTTACCAATTTAACATTTACTAAATTTATTGAGGTTAATTTATGCTTTCTAGGTGACAGCATAGATTTTATTAAAACAAGGACCATTTCAGCATTTCTTTCCAAAATTAAGCTAAAGAAGTATAATATTGGACGTCGTGAATTTTCTGAATTTGTCACAGTCTGTCAGAACATTTTAACACGTTCAACATTTAAATGCCCTTACTCAGATTTTGAAACTGGGTTTGACGTTGCTTTTTTTTTAATAGTAATACAGCAGAGTAGACAATGATTTCATATAATCACTTTGAAAAAAAATGCTACATTACAATAGGTCCTAACTAAAGATCTTAAAATAAAGTTTAGAAACAGATGTCAGCAATTTTGGCTTTAAAAAAACATACTTGATATTTGTCGCAAATTATGAAATAACGCGAGAAAGTTTTTAATTGTTTTTTCTTGTGAGAGGGAGTTTCTCTAAGTTTGCCATTCTCGAAAGGGAAAGAAAAAAAGAACCGGGTACTTACTAACAAAGGAGATTTAGGGTTAAACCTGACTAGATTAATATTAAATGTTGAAAATTTGTTATTGAAGCACGAGATTCATTAAAAGCATTTGTTTATTGTTCAGTTATTTTATGTATTAATTTGATTTTAATTCGTTAACATATGCTTCTTAAGTTTCAAACATTATACTTCATTACAGTTACAAATTTAATTCTTTTAAAGTAGTAGCATCAACTATCAAAAAGACATTTAAGTTGATAAATTTGCAAACATTTAATATTAGGTAAGCAGGGGTCTACCTGAAAAACATGGCAAGGGGTTTATAGACAAAAAAGTTTGCGAACATCTGCTGTAAAAGATAATGCATGATCTCATGTTGTCTATTCTGTGTCCTGAGATGCCTCAACACAGTGTTTGACTGTTGTCCAAAACCTTGAACAACAAACTGCATTTGAATACTTAGATCCGTGATACTCAACCTGTGGCCCACCAGCCTTTTCTGAGTGGTCATGGCACATTGCACTAAGATCAATGAACTAAAAATATACACTATCTGACCACCCCATAAAAAAGTGGTTCTGGCGAGTAACGCAATTTGATACGTAATTGAAAGCTATAAAAGTGTTGGTAGTGGTTTGTCAGATTGTATTTATGCGTTTGTGAGGCAATGAGTAAGTCAAAGGAGCTTAGTGAGTTTGATCGTGGCAGTATAGTGGAATGCCACCTTTGTGGGAAATCAGTTCGTGAGATTGCGGACATTCTACAGAAGCCTAAATCCACTGTGAGTGATGTAATTGTGAAATGGAAACGGCGAGGCAGTGAAACGGCAGAAAAACGAATCGGTAGGTCGAAAATACTTGGTGAACGCAGCCGCAGTACTCTGAAAAGGGTAGTGAAACAAAATCTCAAGTCCTCGTTGGTGGAAATTTCTCAGGAGTTCCAAAGTTCATCAGGAATTAGTGTTAGCAGCAGGACTGTCCATCGAGAGTTAAAAAACTTGGGATTCCATGGTCGTGCAGCCGCTCACTAGCCAAACATCACTCCGCAGAATGCGAAGCATCGATTGTAATGATGTAGAGCTCACCGTCATTGGACTGTGGACATATGGAAAACTGTTCTTTGGAGAGATGAATCTCGCTTTACAGTCTGGCAGTCGGATGGACGCGTCTGGGTTTGGTGGATGCCGGCGAACGTTTCTTTAGTGACTGCGTTGTGCCGACTGTTAAGTTTGGAGGTGGAAGCATAATTGAGTGGGGGTGTTTCTCGTGGTTTAGCCTTGGTCCGTTAGTTCCTGTGACTGGAAACATGAATTCTGAGATTTATGTGGACATTCTGGACAATGCTGCACTCCCAACTCTATGGCAATATTTCGGGGAAGGCCCATTTCTCTTCCAGCAGGATAACTATTCCATTCACACATCAAGGCTTGCACAGACGTGGTTTGACGAAGTAGGTGTTCAAAAACTGGACTGGCCTTCTCAGAGCTCCAATCTAAATCCCATAGAACACCTTTGGGACGAATTAGAGCGCAGATTACGTAGCCAGCCAAATCGACCATCCTCACTGCAAGCACTCACTTCAGCTGTGATGGACGCCTGGAAGGCAATTCCTATGGTCACCTATCCAAAATTGGTGGAAAGTCTTCCCAAACGTGTGCAGGCTGTCATCCATGCAAAAGGAGTATTAATATGTGCCTCAGGACGCTCTAAGTCCATACCACTGGGTGTCCGTATACTTTTGGCCAGATAGTGTAGCAGGAAATTCTATTAATTAAATCTATCAATTTGCTATTTTTTTACAGTAGAATGTAAACAAGAGGCTTGATGATGGATGAAAGGAAAAATCAAAATTACCTCATAATGCAAAAAAGTAAATTTTTTTTTGTGTGTTTGATAAAAAGGGTATAGTATTAAAATGTAAGCAAAAAAAAGTTTTAATAACTTGAACAGTTTTGCTTTGTTCAATGTTGATTTGGTCTTACAGTCCCCCCCCCCCCCATTATCCTCATGTTGAGGCCTGAGTGAAATACCAGTCAAATGTGGCCTGGCTGGAAAAAAAGTTGAGTACACCTGAATTAGATGTGCAATGTGATCATTGCTACACATTTCTCTTAATGATTTTACCACAACTGGTAGCAATGCAGGAACATCTCTTAAGAAGGCATGTAGCTGGTTCATCATATTATGCACAATTTACTCAGGACTGAAATGTAGACCTTTGCATACTTTCACTTGAGAAACATCCAATTAAAAATAAAATTCAATGTATTGATGAAGTTAGTTTTTCTATTATTTATTCAAAGAATGAAAAATTGACACAGTGCTCACTTGCACTTCAGTGGTCTGTTGATTGACTGTTTCTACAGGCATGGAAAAAAATAACACAAGGGCATTAGGATCACCTTCCAGAATTCAATCATAAAATATTATGGTATAATATTTTCTCAACAACCCTCTTAAAAATTCTAAAATTGACTAAAACAATAAAATACTATTTTGCAAAAGAAGTTAAAAATATTGGCAATGTACCATTGCACAGGTTAATCACCAATTTTAGTTAACTTAAAACTCGTGACAATATTATGATTTTATTTGGCATCAGTTTTAATCTAAGGTTTATTTTAATAATATGTCATTATTTGTCATGGCATTTGGATGTACTTCATTATTTTCTATGTTTTATTTGATACCCTTATTTTTGATACAAAAAAATTCTAAATATGTTTAAATTCCAAATAAAATAAATTTCTGATCAATCTCTCAATTTATATATTCTTCAATGTATTTTTATTATTAATTGTTAAAATTATAATAAAATTTCAGAAAAGTACAACTTGAATTAGTTTACAGAGTTACACAAAATGCAATATATTTTGTTTCTCTCTAAATATTTCAAAGTTAGTTTTCAAAATTCAAACTTCTAAATATCTACATTTGCGCAATTATATGTATATTCAAATTATCAATGACGGTTTAGGGTAATCTTTCTAAATAATTTCATTGACAACACATCAGTAAAAAGTTAATTTTAAATTTAATAACAAATTAATTACATTTTCACTCATTCATCTACAGAAAATCTCTGATCTCAACAAAACAAGTTTTCGCAGCAGCACCCTCTATACCAAGCAGTTTCTACAAGTATTTAAAAATTAATATTGATGAAATTTAACTCCTTAACTGCCACTGATGTATATATCCATCTTTCTCTATCGGTGCTTTAAGTGCCCCAAATGGATATATATGTCCTTTCTGAAGTACGATTATTTTCTTTGCACTGCTATCAATAAAATGATTTCGAAGACATTGAAATGCAATAAAATGAACTTGAGAGTGTTTACAAAGTATTTACATATTTCAAAGGAAAATGTACTTATTTGTACCTTTTTCCTTCCCCTAACACCCGTATAGGCCCACTTTTTGAAAACAGGTGGCATTGGGGAGCAAATCGCATAACTTTTAATCAGCAGTTAAGAGGTTACAGCAAAAAACCACAACACATTTATATTATAACTATATATTAATCCAAAATACCTAAGATTCTTCTAAAAAAAAGAATCAAGCCACAAACACATTATTACCAAAAATAGATATTTATTAAAAATGAAAAAGATAAAATAACATAAAAGGCATGATATAACAAAAAACAATCTTTTGAACTATTTCCTTCACCCAAATACTAATGATATACAAATTCAATTATTTTTATGTAAATTATTTAAATAATGGTAAAAACATGACAAATACAAATGAAACAGTTGAGCACAGTGTGATATATTTCAAATACTGATGAAAATACACAATCACTGAAATGAACCATAATTACGATGAATCTTCGGAAGCCCCTTTAAGTTTAGCAAACAATGGATCATTACTTTTTAAAGTATATGTTAGAGTAACATCTTGATAATAGGAGGCACTTAACTCTATATTGTTGATAACACTGTCTAACAAATGAGCTTTTTCAAACTGACATCCAGGCACTTGTTTGTGAATGCTTGTAAAATGTACATGCAGATGATAATATGAGGGTTGGTAATGTAAGAATATTCTTAGTTTTTCATGCTGAATGTTGTATTTCCTTTGTATAGCATCCTGAAAATAAAAACGTATAAATTAAAAATGTTCTATCGAAATTAAGTATATGATAAATATTAAATTTAGCTATATTTCAAATCAGTGTCCCATAAAAGAAAAAGCTGTTTTAGTATAATCCTTAGAACAGAGATGCACAACCTTTTTAGGATGAGGGGCCAAAAAATTTAATAGGATCATATCGAGGGCCAAAGTATTACGCGATGGCAAATACGTTAGAAACTTGAAAGCAGTTTTATGACAATACGCATTTATCACAATTATTACTTACTCAAGTACACATTATACAGTTTATAAATGGATGAAACACAAACACTTTCAAAAAGATTAAAGTACTTTAGCTCAAAAAAAAAAAATTCCTGCTAAAAAGGTGGTAAGTTTGAAATTATATAACAAAGGAAAAGGAGAAAGGAAAGGTTTTGCTAATTATACAAAGAACACAATTTAAATTTTGAAGAAAAAAATTAGTACTTAAAATTTGTAAAATTTAATGAGATGGCTGGAACTGAATATTTAAAGTTATTGATTTTATGTCGGGTTTAAGACTTGTTGTGGAAATACGTAGGACAAAAGAAAGGTTCTTATCTGCTATTCTATTTCTTACTTTTGATTTGTTTCAATTCATTAGTGAGAAAGTTTGCTTACAAATGTAAGTGCTGCCAAAGAAAGTGGCGCATACAGCTGCATTTTGCTTTAAGTAAGTTCCTCGGGTAAGTTTTTATAAAATTCTAATATCGATTTTTCTTTGAATTGATTTTTGATAACTTCAGAGTTCTGTAAATCAATTAAGGCTAACTGCATACTCTCACCCACTAGATTTATATCAACAGAAAATGGAGAAGAAAAAACATCAATTTTTGTTTGGCACTTTTTTAAATCTAAAAACCGATCATCAAATGCATTGCACAAGATTTGAATTTGTTACTCATACCGCACATTCATGTGTGGAAATTTTTTTTGCCAGGAGGGAAAGTGAGTAAAATTTGTAGTTTTTAGGTGGTTTTGAAACAAACATAATTTTGTTTAAATGCCTTTACGTTATTTATCATTTGAAAAATAAATTGATTCTTTCCTTGTAGCTTTGTGTTTAAGTCATTCAAATGGCCTGTTAAGTATGTGAGAAAAGATAAATCACACTGGAAACTTGCTTCTTTTAATTTTCTAGTATTTTTACCAGTCACTTAGAAAGGTAACAATTTCATCAAATACTTCCATAAAACGCTTAACTGCAACTCCTCGGCTGAGCCATCTAACTTCTATGTAACAAAGAATATCAAAAGGCAGATCATCAATATCTTTTAAAAATTCTTTAAATTGCCTATGTTTGAGGACATTACTACGAATAAAGTTAATTGCTTCAGATACACTCTGCATTAAGGTTGCAAATCCTAATTCTTTACCACATAAACTCTCTTGATGAATAATGCAATGAAGTTGCAACAGTTCTACACCACAATGGGCAAGGCGTTCTTTTAGCAGCGTAACCATTCCAATTTTCGTGCTAATAATTGATTTTGCTCCATCTGTGCCACTTTACGTTATACTCTTTTGCCACAGCAATCTTGCAACTACATATTAAGTATGTGAAAGTATCATTGTAATATATAAAACAGTATTTATCAGCATTTATCTTGAAATTTCCAATTTTGAAAATCCCCTTTTCTCTCTCTCATTATATAAAATATTTTATATGGCTTTATAAATAAATGATATAAGACTAAAAATGCGAAATCAAAAAAAATATCATATCTATTCTGTGATAACGATTTCAACATTCCCGATCTACTAGCAAAACCACGGGGTTCTTAAAAAGAATGATCATTGCAGCTAAGTAGAAGTTAAAAATTATTATTGGTAACGCTCGCCATGAAGAAAAACGTGGGTTCGATAGGTACTTTTGATTGGCTCAGCTTAATTTCGAATCGAGACTGTTCCTGCACACACACGTGAATACGAACTTCTCTGCATCCAGACCATGCGATGGAAGAAATAATGGCTTCCGATGATCACATCCGCGAGCTTCTCCTATACGAAAACTTGTACTCGTAGATAGCCAAGAAGGAAACATATTAAAAAGCCGCGTATTAAATTAAAAAAAAAACTTAATGAACAACTGTAAAACAATTATTCGCAGTAATACTGTTTTCGTACACGATTTTTCCCTGTTTAATTAAAAAAGGTCAATTCCATATTAGATTACCTTTCTTTTACAATACACATTCGCGGGCCAACTTTAAAGGCTTCACAGGCCAAAATTGGCCCGCGGGCCATATGTTGTGCATTCCTGCCTTAGAACCAGTGGTTCTTAAACTTTCAATTGCCGTGGCTTCCATTTACGTACCAGTGTGACATTATGCACCTCCCAAGATTTTGAACATCCCTCCCTGACTTAATATTCTTGATCAAAATACAAGTTCTAGAAGGGTTTTTTTCATTGGGGACTATTTAGTAATCTAGTCTAGTATGGCACATCTTTCAATTTTTTCATGAGGCCTTTTAGAGTCTGTAAAGGAGGGAAATCTCAATGTTACATGAGAGGACTCCATGGACCCTACAGAAAAAGTGCTGCGGACCCCAGTTTAAGAACCACTGCTTTAAACAATGAGATTTCTTAATGCATAGGAATTCAATAATTTTAAATATAATTCAATACAAAAGAGAAAAGTGTTAATTATTATGCTTACTGATTTTGATAAAATTTTAATTTTATTCAGCAGCGAACTTTGGTTTAACTTTCAGTTGAAATTTACATGCCATACAAATCTTTGAAACTTAAATCCATATCACACAAAATTGAGACTCTTTGCTCAATTAAAATATATTATTGAAGCAGCATAAAAATTATAAGAAAAAAATTGACCATAAATAATAAAAATTTATAGTTATAATATTAATGTATGTATAAATATTAAACAAAATTTTAACATTAAAAAAGAAAAAAAAAAACCTTTTTGAATCATTACATTAAAAAAAATAAAATGAAATTTAAAAGACTAATTCATTATTTTAAAATATGAGTAAAACATTTTTAACAAATACTTTATTCTAGATAAATATTTTCTTTTAATATTAATAAAAATAAAGAAATATATGTCATATTCAATGTTTTCAAATTCAGCTTGCATTTTTATTTTCATCAAAAAATCTATGCAAAGTACTTTAAAAATTGGCATATTAATTTTTAAAAGGAAAGTTACAAATACTTGGCAATTAAATTTTTGATTTTATAACTTTTTATTGCATAGTCCTTATTAGTTTAAATATCAACAAAAATATAAAAGATAATTTTAACTTACAAGGCCTTTATTTTTAATGTTCTTCAACAGAGGAAGATGAGATGGGTTTAAATCCCTCAAGGAATTTATATTTCTTTTGTGACAGATAGCAATGAAATATATAGCACTTTTTTCGCTTTCATCCCATTTTAAATCAGGCAACAATATAAAACCCAATTCTGGATCTGGATCTTCAAATACTATTCTTTCAGTCTCACTTTTATGTTGTAATATGTTGTATACCCACTAAAAAAAATTTAAAATATTTAGGAAATACACAATACAAAACATAACTTTTCATTTAGAATTTTGTTAAATATTTGTAAAACACAATTTTTTTTTATTTTCTAATAATATCAGTTTCAAAACACTTTTAAAAAACTCAAACATATAAAAAAAAGGCATCGAAAAACGTATTTCATATAATCATCTTATATTTGCATAACTAATGGAAAAAGATTTAAATTACATTTTTCTATAAACACTATCCATAATTTTTTGGAGATATCTGTACAAAAAAAAAATATATAATCAATACTGAAAATTTACAAGCAAAAATATAGTTTTGAAACCAATAATAATGTGATTCTTTTTCATATACATAATTTATATTAATTATACAACAAATAATTTTCTTAAAACTTAATACCTTAATTTAAAACCCAATGGTATATAATAAAAGACAAGACCATAAAGTAACTGGACAAATTCAAGGACCAAACAATAAAAAAGTGAAATAATAAATGGCTAGAAACAGAGAAATTTCCACTCCTCAGGGGCACCAGAACTCGAACCCATGATATACGAGTCATTTTCAATTACAATGAAAGTTTATAAAAATTTGAATCAGGATGGAGCTTCATAATATTAGATTTATTTATAAATTAGATAAATCTGCTACTGCAATGCCTAAGATGATTTGTGCAATGCATGGCAATAAATCATTATCACATGAATGAATAAGTGAGTGAGTTAGTATTAAAATCACACTATTTAGATATTCGAGGGCTTTTGATGATGGACCTTGTAATTTTGAACCATGGTCAAGTGACAAAGATGACACCTAAGAAGTAAAAAATGTTTTTTTTTAGTTGGAAATTTAAAAAAAAAAAAAATCAGACAAAGAAGGGGTTAAATTAACACCATACAAGAACTATCAGAGATTGATTTTATTTTGGAACATATGTCAAGAGAAGAACACAACTAAAACTATGGTATAATCTAAGTGCCATACCACAAACATATGAAGATTAGTACACTTAATACAAAGTAGCCTATATTTCATAATGGTATAGGACAAAATCAGTGTTGCTTTCCTGCTCTTTTTATGTTATTTAGAATAAGATTATATTTTGTTTCAAATTCCTATTCCTATCTAATCACCAATATTTATGGTACTCCATTTCACCGGTATAAATCTTGCCAAGCAGACTTACATACAATATACATAAGTATAGCGACAACATACAATATACATAAGTATTTTTTACTTCAAAGGCATATACTTTTTAATATTTAAAATTTTTCCAAATAATTACTAATAGGAATAATGCATTTGGCATCAGTTGTATCATTTTTGGTGACTTTGTCACCTGCGAAAGGGAAAAATACCATTCATTTTTAAATTACTTTGAAATAATGAGAAATTGATTGGAGGAAGGGGGAGAAATTAAAACTAGAATCTAACTGTAGAAAAAATGCTTACTTGGAGAGAGAATTTTTGAGATTCCAGATGAGGCAGAACTATGCTTTGGTAAAGTTCAGGAGTTTCATTGACAATGGAAGATGGCTGATATTTGTATTTTTCTACATGTTTAGATGTAGCTGGATAAATGATTGTGGCTTTTATGTCTAAATAAAACAGAATAAAAATAAAAAGATTAATTTAACAAATAAATAATAAAAACAAATATTTTTAATTTTAAAAAGCAATTACATAATAAAAATTTTATAATTAAAAAAAATATATATTTTGCACTTTAATAACAATATACATATATTAAAAATATTATTGTCTGAGTAAGTGACAGTTTTATTTACATCGCACTATAAAGCAACATTGGCCCTTGGTCATGTAGCACTCTGATATCAAATTAGTTCCAAGCTTTTTACATGTTTTATTTTATACAAAAAGCAATCAGCCAGAATTTGACAGAGAATGGCACTTTAAGCATGAAGCAAATTTGACTGTGCTGACAAAAAAAAAAAAAAAGGCAAATACAGTGTAAATTGCTTTACATAAAACTGAAATGTTTTTTTCATGTGAAAAGAATTTCGTGTTAAGAGATACTGCAATATATACATATTAAACAAAATTAAGTTCATTAGAGTACATTTAATTTACATAAATATGTATATATGCATGTATTTAATAAAAATCAATGAAACAAAAACATTAACGAGAACTTAATGAAATCTTTAACAAAATTTACCAACACCAAAATCTTTACAGATTTCCGTTTTCATTTCATGTTTTTGATCTACAGTCTTAAGAAGCTCCATTTTTATTTTACGAGAAATAACAGTTTGCTTCCCCCAAGCACTTTGCCATAGTTTTAATAACTTTTTTTTTCTAAAATAGAAAAACACACACAAACTAAACTTGCTGATTTTTTTCTTTCACTGTGATGTACTCATTACAGAATTCCGAGGTTAAATGATGAGAGGTGAGATATTTTTATGTGGTGTTTGTAGTGGAGGAGGGCGAAAGTAACTTAGATAAGCAAAATGAACTCAAGTTACATATTATTATGAGAGTATTAAATAGCTATATATATATAAGTTAGCCTCCTCTCTACGAAACATGCAAAATTACCTCTCTCATTTCACACCCTTCTTAAATTTCATCTATGTGGTTGGTGTTTTCCCTATTTTGTCCATTTCCAGAATAGAAATATTTTCATGCTAAGAAAAAAAAAGCATGAAAATACATAGCAATTTGTCAGGACTGTTGTATTATTTCGCGTTAAACAAAAATATTTTTTTGCTGTCGTTATATCTCAGCGAAAATTTGGCTGCAGTGATGTTAATATGCAAGTACTAAAATAATGGTTATATACATAAATACTATGGCGTCAACAGCACCAAATGATAAAACGAAGGCAATAATGTAACATTATTGTCCTACTTAGCAAAGTTTGCAACAATTTGGTGGCTAGTGTACCAATACCGAATTCATTCAAATTAAGATAAATCAGATTGAAGAAAATATACCTATACTTTATTTAGGAAATTTGAAATTATGAATTTAATCATGTTCTAGATTTAGTACAATTACAATCTATAAATACAACAGGAAGACTGATAAAAAATCATAGAAAATGCATTAAACCCCAATTTAAAAGTATTAAACATTCTAAGAACTCAAATTAGCACCAAAATAAAAAATAGTTTGATGATCTCATAACATAATATACTTAAAATTTTAGGCAAGTTTATATAATTTTCTTTGATTTCTAATTACACATTAAAGTCACCAATCAATTTTAAAAAATGCCAGATTTTTATGAGTTTTACTAAAATTTAATAAATACTTTTGAAGAACATATTTTTTTATATATTTTTCAAATTTGGTTTGATTCTGGCCGAACCCACTGATTTGGCAACAAAATGAAAATGCTGGCAATTTGGTGTAATATTATTTTAAATACATTCCGGGGTTGATTAACACTGCCTGATTCAAAGATGTATGCATCATTTCAAATAACGATGGTGCTAAACTTACCGCCTTCACAGACAGTTGGATAACAGGCGTAATTGGCAACATTCGGTTCAATAGTAGATTTGGACTTCAAGTTAAGAGCAAGATCGGCATTGTTTAATAATTTTTCTACAGAATCCTTTGATGTTGGCAGTTTTTCTAGTAAAATAATTGCTCTGCGAGACTCTTCATCAAAATATCCGTCAAGAAAAATTGATTTCGTATATTTATTTTCTGATAAAATTTCCGACAACTGAAATCCTTTAAGCGAGTTTAAGCGGACATGGGCACTTAAGTCTTCAGCAACTGAATCAGTCGATGTTTCCCCATCTTTGGAGAGTTTAATTTTCTTTCTGCTTGATTCCCCTGTAGAATCTTCAGAAACTGAAGCCATCATAAAATATAATCAATACTTGCCGGCATTCAATACAAATCAGTGTTGAGCTTATAGTAGTTTGCCTCCATTTTTATAATACAAATTAAATAGTTTCAAACTTTAAGCAACGTTCTTTATTTGTTGTTGTGAATAAAAATATTTGTAGAAATTTATTACAAACACTTTATTCTAAATTTTTAAAGTTATGATTTACATTTTAGATTATTAATAATTACTAATTTAAAGGATGTTCGTTATCATCTTATCATATATTTCAAATGCAAAACATTAGAAGGAAAAAATACTCTCAACTCCTTTAAAGCATTTCTGCACGTTCTTGATAAATATTGTTTTGTGAGATTTTGTGTATATTAGTTATATGTTTTCATTCATTGATAAGTAACTTTTATCTTCTATAATGTCGAAACTGATTGAGGGATTTTTTCCTTTTTCTTTCAATCTTGGTAGAAATACAGTGAATCGCTTCTTATTTTTGAAGAAACACGAAGGCGAGGAAAAACTTAAGCCATCAGATCGGACTTTGTTTATAATAAATGTTCCTCAGTTTTTCAATGAGAGGTGCTTATCACATTTATTTAGGGAATGTGGTATTATTGAAAGTGTCTTTATTCAGATGAAGCCTTCGAGTGGAGAAGTACCATCCGATAAATCGAAATTTTTTGGTCCTCATTCATTAGAATTTGGATGTAAAGTTGCTTATGTTGTTTTTCAGCACCCTAGTAGTTTGGAAAAAGTTTTCGAAGTTAATGACACTAAAACCATCAACGAGAAACTTTTCCTGGATAATACTGGAAAGAATAAATTTATTGGGGATTACAACAATTCATTCATTGATACACGGCAGATACAAAAGGAAATTGTTTCTTTTATGAATGAATATGATACAAATCTAGAAAAACAAAAACAACAGGAAAAAGAAAAGGAAGAACCAGATGAAGAAGGATGGGTCACAATTTCAAAGTACAGTAAAAAACCAAAAATACCTAGAGTAGAAGGTGTGAACAAAAGAATTCTAGCTAAAATGAAAGCTGCTCAGTCTAAACAAACTATGTTGGCATTCTACAAAAATCAGCTGCGTAGTGTAAAAATGGATGAAATATTGGAACTCAGGAAAAAGTTCGAGCAAGATAAAGCTAAAATAGCATTGATGCGAAGCAATAGGAAATTCAAACCATTTTAAATAACTTATTGTTGTGAAAAGGTACTAATTAAAGTTATTTTTGTACGCTTATGAATTAAAGTTTTTATTAATTAATCATGGGATAAGATTTCTTACATTCAAATAAGTTTTCTATGCATTTTAAATTACCTATGAATATGATTGTATTAGATCAGGAGTATCAAACATTTTTGGGGCCCGGCCAATATAGCGACACACGATAATATATAAGAAAATATAAATTTTTCTCCTGAAGTTGGAAAGATAGTAGTAGAGAAGAGATATTGTGTCAGAAAGTAAATGTTTATTATTATGTATTACTCGAAATAAATCTACGTTTTATGAATATAGATTTTTTTTTGGGGCCCACCTTAAGTTAATTCTTGTTTGTTTGACCCAAGTTAGCCTTTGATTTTGACACTCCTATAGTAGATGATAGAACACTGCATACTACTTGTTTAATTCTTAAGTATTAGTGGTACTCTTATATGCTATTGCAACAATGCCAAAGTTCCTGATAACTTGCGAAGTTGGTAACCCTGAATTCATTTGTATTGTATGTGCTGAATTGATAACTATGTGCTTCATTTCATATAATGTCACCAATATGTTGCAATAATACATAAATACCGTATTATTGTAAATACATAAAATTACATGTTTTGAATATTTTTGGCTATGCTGTGCAGTATGTGTAACATTGTATTAATTATTGGAGTTTTGTGCCGTAAGAAGATTGATGTCTAATGTAGCAAATTTGGTACTTACATATACTATCGCAATCATATTGGCACCATTGAATAAAATTGCTTGAATTTTAAAAATGGAATACTCTAATGGGAATCTGAAGCATGTCAAAAAAATAATTTTAAATAAATAATCAATAAAATGAAAATTAATTTTTACTACTTAATTAAGTATTTTGTTATTAATTTCATATTTTAATATTATATATAATAACAATATAATTATATTATTATTCTTGAATTTTATTATTTAAGAATTCCATATAAATTCCAGATTTGTGCATTTCAGTATTCAAGATTACCATATCGATGAACAATTAAGCTTAGGGTGGTAGTTAGCAGAGAAATATGAATTGAATCACATGGTTACCAATTCAGTGTCTACATTACCATGTACAAAATTAGGGTTGTCAATTTGGTAAGTTATCTTGAAAATTGCTGTGATTGTGATAATATTTAAGTACCACAAATTTTAATTACTTGCTCTTTATTTTGCATTTTTAGAAATAGAATTGTGTGTGTACAGTGGTGTACTCAAAGGTTTTGGGGGCTTGGACTCTTACCCTTTATAGATCTACAGGTTTTTAGTTTTTACAACAGAGATGATGCCTCTACACATACACAGTGAAAATCATTTAGCACGAAACTGAAGGGACTGAAATATTTTGTGTTAAAAGAATTTTGTGACAAAGAATATTGAAAAAAAATTAAGTTTATTAAAGTACATTTTATTTACATAGATTTCTATTTGCATGTATTTAATGAAAATCAATGAAACAAAAACATTCACAGAAACTTAATGAATTTTAATACAAAATTTTAAAATGTTTTGAATAGCAACATTTACTGAGTGTTTGGAAAGTAATCTGTTATTTTTCTTTGCATTGTCTTTTTTAGCATCAAATTGCTCAATGTTGTCCATTTTGAGGAATATGCACATACTTTTCAAGATGTTTCTCATTTCGGATGATGTGGGAACAGAAATTGCATTATTCAACTTAATTTCATTTTTGGAATCTGCATCACTGATATTTTTTTAGTTTTTATCAAACTCCAAAATGTATGTGTCTGCCATAATTGGGGCTGTACACACATTATCATCTACTGCAACAAATTCTTTCGATGATACAGTAGGACAGTCCAATGATATCGAAACTTTCTCAAACATTTCACAAAGTGTTGGCTCAGTTTCAATATCCCCCTTCTCCAGAAAGGAAATCTTTTCGTTTTAAATGATTTTCGCTTTTCATGTTAAGAGAAAAGAATTGCATGGAAATGCATAGCAATTTGTAGAGACCGTTGTATTATTTCGTGTTAACTGATATTTCATCTTAAGCATTTTCGTGTTAAACGTATATTTCACTGTATCTCTTAATCATATGTCGGTTATCCCTGTTAACGTACCTCATGTTCCAAAGCAGTTCTTACCAATCCTTTTTTTCCCTTATTCCTTTAATTTTTTCATCATACAATAAGATTTGGTAAAAGTGTAAAACAAGGTGCCCCTTGGTGATGTTGTGGATTTTTTTTTGGCAGCATCTGCTACCAATTTGTATCAATAATTATTCACTGGTATCGAAATAGGACATTCTAAACAAAATAAACTAAAATACAAATGTCAATGTTTTCAAAAGAGAGTAATTGAAAATTTAGTGAATTGTTAAAACATTACAACAGTATGAAATAAGAAGTATACCATTTCTAAAAACCAAACTTTTTATTAGAATTTCAATTCTTCTTGAGGAAAAATAAAACTTTTCTAGAACACATTAAACTTTGAGTTTTATGCATTCTTTTCCATATAAACTTGGAAATTAAGAATAGAGTTGATTCTCCTGTGAAGCAATTGAGTTTTGGTTGAACTCCTTTGATATTGTTGTTTGTGACATTAATTTCACAAGAAAGGAAATCACAGTTGAGTGATGACCAGGTGCAGGTGTATAATGCAGTATAGTCAAAATTTTGTAATACAGTCGACTCTCGATAATTTGAAGTTGGAGGGACCAATGAAAAACTTCAAATTATCAAGAGGGTAGAAAAAAAGTCCCAAAATACACGAAGAGAATTTTTTTTTGAACACATTTAAATTTGAAACTATGTAATAAAACAACAATTGCACATATGTATAAAATTATCTTAAAGTATTTTTAAAAAGTACATATTGTACAGCATAAATATTTTACAGAAGTTAAAAGTCCTGTATTAAAAGAATATATTAAATGCATTCATACACAATCTGCGCATCTCTTCTTCACAATAGCGGACCATTCTTTCTCAACACATATTTAGCAAGACCACATGTTAAAAGAAAGATTTAGACGGCTGACAACGGGGTGGTTGCTCTATTGTCCACTTAATTGACCACAGATGGTGTTACAGGGGAGATACGCAGAGACAACACAAAACGTGCAAGCTCCAACCTGTGGTGCTACAGGACTCTACATGATTGTGAGTGTTTGAATTGTTGAGAGTTTTATTAGATAACTTCGAATTACTGCGTGTTTTGTAGTCTGGCTGGCCACAGATTTTACTTCGAAATATTGAGTGTACCAAAACGTATTGTTTTAGTTCGAAATATCAAGAGTTTTTCTAGGGACTGAGCATATACTTTGAATTACCCAGAGGTTCATATTATCGAAGGTTTGAAGTATCGAAAGTCGACTGTATTTGCATATTAGCATCACCTTAGCCCAAACTGTGCCACAGGAATTATCTTTCTTTAAACAAAACACAATCTTTTGTTGGTTTGATATCATGGTGCAAATTTAGCTGCGGTGACACTAATATGTAAGTACTAAATGTTTGAATTGTTTATTAAATGTGTAAGGCTAAAAAAGAAATTATGAACTTGAGAACTTTTTCCTATTCAAACAAGAAAAATCTAACTAAAAATTTTGCATCAGTTCAAAGTTTCTTTCTTTGAAATTTGATAAGCAATGAGTACTTTTAAACAACTTTTCTAATTATCCTTTGATTACAGTAAAGGCATGACTGTAGCTCTGCAGAAAATGCTCAATTTTTTTTAAAAAATTGCTTTGATTGATTAATTTTTTCTTGCAAAAATATTTTTGACTAGAATCTTTATTAAGATAATCCAAACTTATTCCAAAATGCGATGCATGAATTGTGCATTCTGTACCTAATGAGTAGCTTTCCTTATGTCTTTTTCTTTAATGTCTGAATTAATATGAATTTAATATTGTATTTTTTCCCCTGCCCATGAAAGATTTTTAATTTAGATTTGTTAAACAGAGATTTAAATATACTTTTTAGTTTTCTGTTTTCATTTAAACAAGCATTATGCATACCTATGGTTAATTATTTTCATTTAAATATTACAGAAAAAAAAAACGGTTTTATTAATGGAATAGTGTAATTTTTTTCAAGTTTACCAATTAATTTAATTTGCAACATTTTATTAAATTTTAATCCTAATATAAATGCATCTAAATTCTTTATTTTTTAATTCTTAATTAAAACAGCAGTGCCTTTTTGTTTATTTTTGTAGGAAAATATATATCCCTTGATAACTGTAACTCATAAATAGTGTGTGCATAATTATAAAACAGTAAATCTCCATAAATTTGATGGGTAAAAACTTAATAAAAGTAAACTAAACTCAGTGGCACAACAGCCCATGAGGGTCAATGCCTACTGTGCCCATCTCAGTATACATGACCATTGGATGCTGAGGTGCGTGAGCAGATGTCCCGATCGATGGTCAGTCCGAAGCGAAACCCCTAGTGTTTAGTCCCCAAGCAAGCTTGGTACTCATTTATCAACCCACTGAAGGGATGAAAGGCTGAGTCGACCTTGCCCAACCAACACCTCCGAGATGTTCGCCCAGACCTTTGGTATTAAAGTGCGATATGCTACCACTCAGCTACTGGGCCTTTTTAAAAATAAAATTATAGATAATTTTTGAATCAATTTAGTTAAAATTGTTTTATTGGAGAAAATGTTGGCATTTTCACTTAGTTACATAAAAACTCTGCACTATAGGAAGGTTGACTGTATTTAAAGGTAATAATCTGGTACACCTTAATTTATAGTTAAATGTTATAGTTAATATTGAATTAATTGTTTCATACCATAATCTTCTGAAGCTATTTAATATATACAGCATTAATTTATTCAAGATTTAATCCTGTATGCTTTTTGAATGAAAAATTCATATTCAATACATCCGGTTGTTTATCTATGAATCAATATTTTAGTTTAGAATGATTGCTATATTTTATTTATATTGTGAATAGAAAAGGCTACTATACAAGTCTACTTTTAATTTAAATCCTGCACCCTATTTCATATGAAGGATGTATTCTATATTTGTGATTTGTATTTTATCCTATTCAGTGGTTTTTGGTTAAACTAGTTCAGTTCAGTTGCATACAGTGATACCACTGTACATCTGGAGCCCTGGCTAGCACCTTATGCTCCGAAATGATTGAACATGTAATCTCTGATTATAAATTTCTGATCCTGAAAATGTGTCTTCCTTGGTATTTTTGTTTTTGTATCAAATTTAATATTATTAACTATATTTTCATCCAAAATGCACATATTTTAATCAGTAAACTTCATTTTCTTTATTAGTGAGTTAGATTTATTTGATAGAATTAAATTCAAGGAAATGCAAATAGAAGTCAATCTTTATTTTCTTGGGTGCATGTAATTTTACAGTAAGTTTCTAAAAGGTAATTGGTAGTAATCTTAATCATAAGTCTTTTTAACCCCTTAAGCATTAATCACGAGTCTGACTTGTGTAAACTTATTTTTACTGTGTAAATCAATCACGAGTCCTACTCGTCTAAACTTATTTCTTAAACTTATTTTTAAATAATTATTTCAGGCATATAATTTATAAATAAGTAATCATTTCAAACTTTACAATTTATTCAAACAATTAAAACTACAAGAGGTTAAGATGTTTTTCAGGTTCAATAATGAGCATATTTTATGAAATTTCACAAGATTATATTTTTAAATTATAGAAAATGTAATTATAAATTTAGAAATTTCTACAAATTCATTTAAAACTTAAACTTTTTCATTTCATTCAAAATATATGTATCAGTGAAGTTTACATTGGTATATATTTTATATGTCAAGATATGCACTATATATGATCAATTGACTTGTTTGTTGGACTCATCCCACAGATAGGTCAATAATTAGTAGGATGTTAGATTGCAATTGTAACCCCTGCATGTTTCCACTTCACAATAACATCTTACACAGTTGAATGAATTTCCACATAGCAGAAATGTCACTGACTCTATAGTGGTGACAACCCATCATTTTACAGTATTCAAAATCAGTTAGTTTGCATTTTCCTCCCAATGTATTTTTCTAGCTGTGAAATAATGATTGTGAACTTATTTAATTCTTTTATACTTGTCTAGCAATTAGCAGTTCGACATCCCTCGAATCCACTATTTTGAGAGGGTGTACTGATACTTTTGATCACATTGTGTTTTAAATGTCAAAGAAAAAATATATAAATTTGTTCAGAGCCTAAATTTTCCAAAATTAGGTAGATGCTGTGCCTTGTTAAGAGCCGAATGGGACATCAAGAATTAATTCCAGACAATAAAGTAATTTTACAAGATAAGGTGTTTTATGAAAAATTAAGTACATAAACATCTTTTCACAAATGAAAATTCAGGATTCTATGCAAATCATAATTATTTAATAGTGAGAACAAAAGATAAAAGCCTGTTAATGAAAATGTAATAGACTAGCTGCTATACCATTCAGGGAATTTAAAAATATAGCAATGAAGATGTGAAAGGATTAATAAAATTTTAATGAGGTTCAAATTTAATTACAATGAAATTCAGCATATAGCATGCACCTATACTTTCAACCTGCATTTTTTACTTTCGCTGTATAACATGCATCCCCTTTTTTATGAAGAAACCCGAAATGTACATATGTAGTGCTCTTATGTTTTTAAGTCATTTATATTCAAGGTATTATCCCAGACTCTTTTAAGTTCATAGAATAAGGCATTTCTTTAAACTAAACAGTATTTCGATGTATGTAGAGGTCTAATTTTTCTAAGCTCATCTCTTTTATTTTTAAATGCATCATTTTATACCCATTGTATAACGCACATCCATAAATTTCTATTTTATTTTTGGTGTTAAAAGCATGTATTATATGCTAATGTTTTCAATTATTTTAAGTGAATTGCAAATTAAACTCCAAAGAGAGAATGATTTAGTGTATAAATAGCTAAGTTATAAATAAATATAGCTGGATTTCTCAAACTCATTTGTCTGTTAAAGTATTTTCAAAATTAATATCTTTTATGCCACTGTGGGAGGCGATTGCTGCAAAACCCATTATCAGCAGACCTTTACACAACAGCAAACATTTCAGCAGAATTTCAAATATGTAGGCCTTGTTCTGGAGACCTCATGATCAGTGATTGAGTTGCACACTTTCTAACACCCTTTTATAAGCTTCACTTGTATGTAATGGAATTTTTGAACTCAATTTTTACCCACTTTAAAAGGTCAGATTAATTCGAAATTTTGCTCACTTGTCCAAGACCGATGACAATACAATAATTTAATAATTTTGTTCCATTGTCCTGATGAGGATTAACAATTTCTGATTTTAAGATCCCATCTCATGACTAATTTCAGATCACATTTCCAGATTTGGTGATTAAAAGATTAAGTTACAAAGTTTGATTAACTATAAAAGGATGTCTTTTAGCTTTTTTAAACTATAATTTATTTCCTATATATATATCTAGATAATCTTTCACACCCCTTTGGAGTAAATTTCTACAAAATCTGTTCTTAGCGGATCTCTACCCAAACATACAACGCCTATCAAATTTCAAGTCTGTAAGAAATAATTCCAGAGATCTCATGAGGAGTGAGCAAAAGTAATTTTTCTCCTGTATAATGAATTAAATAATACAATACAGTGACCTTTCTCAAAGTAAATAATATAAAGTTTTACATAAATGCAAGTAGAGAGTGCATTCTAAAAATGTACATACAGATATTTCAACAATTTAGTTAAAAATTTTTTAATATGTTTATATTACTCTTACAACATTTTTTTTAGTTTGATAAGTTTTTAACCTGATAATTTTTAGAATCAAATTATCCATAAAATTTCATTTAAATCAATAATTTATCTCTTGATTACACATTTGTTTATGCATATATTTTTTTTTTACATGCATAAACTCTTCATAGGTTTTCCCTTAAAATACTTATACTGTAATATATCATTTGCACAGTTCCACATAACTTATATAACCAATTTTTTATTGAATTAAGAGGGCTGATTTGTTGTCTATGTAGTTGAAACAACTACAGACTTTTCACATACTTTTGATGTATATATTAAAAAGAATTGAATTATTCTAGTAATTTCGTGCTTTTCACAGAGTAATTTTCTCTAAAAAGATTCTGATGCTACTATCCAACTTTCACTACTGAGTTTACAGAAATACCCTGTATCAATAGATTGTTGGGAAAAAAATTGCATGCAAATGTCTAATCTAGAAAAATAATACGTAAGCACCTTAAATGACTAAATTAGTGCTTATATTTTTTTCCCATTAATGCTAAAAAATTCATTTTTATACAATCTAGTTAATTATAATTTATCTAGTGTATTTGCATGTATTGAATAAATTACTTTTGCGTTTATAACTATATTCAAATGGGGGATAAAACAATGAAAATGGTAATAAGACTATTTTAATCTCATCATTGTCGCGGGCTTTTTTCTTTATATCATTATTAATTCAGTTGGACAGAATTTTTTTTCATATTTTGCAAATAAAAGATTCATATATTGCAAGCAGAATTTATTCAGCAACCTACTAAATTAAACAAAACTATTCTCCAAAATGAATTTGTAGCCACAGAAGCTAAGTGATCGTGGCTATGTGGCACAAGTTGTTTCAGTCAAGTCCTGATTCTTCTGAAGACTTGCTAAGTAATTGGACCCAACAACATTAGAGTTAGAAGCAATTCTTTTAGGGTAAAAATACAGTAATTGAATTAATTTCTTAAAATTACTCAAAATTACAAGTACCTGTGTATGTATAATTTTTGATTCAGTAAGCTATTATAAAAAATGTTTCTTTTGTAGTGAACCACCACTTAGAAAAGTTAGTGACTTTTATCTTGAATACAACATACTTGCCAACTTTTGAAAAGGACAAAGAGTAACATAACGAGTGATTGACATCATTTCAAGTAAATTTTTAAAATAACGTGAAGAAAATTTCACAACGAAGATATCTTGGTAAGAAAATTACTCAAACAAAACTATACTTTGGTATCAACTTCATTTATAAAAACTCATGATCACCCTCTTGCTCAATTTCCTCCCCTGGGACTTCCAAGGACAATGTCAATGTAGCAAAATTTGTGCAACCTGGAATTTACACAGGAATGCATTTTTTCCGACTATTTAGCTGTGCAACCTGTACTGTTAACATTCATGTTTTCGTTTAAGTTTTAATGTTCATATTTTTACGATCTAGTTCTATATTTTAAAGTAAAAACTCATTAACAAAATATTTTTGCATTTTTTAACCCTAAAATGTAGATTTAATATGCAGATTTGAAATCCATAATTTTTAAACCTACTTTAAAAATAACTACACAGCAAAAGGGTTAAGATAAATTTGAAGGTATACAAGAAAGAGTAATGACTTTACAATAAAGATACTTTCGTAAAAAATACAGTGAAATAACACAACTTTTACATTTATTTTATGAGAAAAAATATATTACACCTACAGAATGACCAAATTAGAAGAAATTGACATCTAGACTACAACCAAGTGATAATTATCATGCATATGAATGTTAAAAATAATTTTTGGCAACTTTGAAATGCTTTATGTACAGTAGAATGAATCTCCAAGCATCTCATCAGTTTTGAAAGGTAAATAGGCAACATCTTTTTCTGATGCCAAATTTGTTAAATGACATAAGCTATTCACAATTCTTATTTCTCCGCCTTTAAAATAGGTTACTCCATTTTACCCTTGCATTATCTGCTATGAATGAAACTAAATGTTTAAAGTTTATTATATTTTTCAAATTTATCCATAATGAGTGGGCTAATATTTTCTGCAGTAAAAATTTTTTCATCAAATTTAAAATTGCAAAAAGGCCACTGTGCAGGACCAAAGTGATCACAATGGGATATAATTTGTATTACTATAACCATCAGATGCAGCTTCAAAAGGACCTTGTTTCGTGCATGGAATCATATATTTCCAAAGAGAAGCTAGCTCACTAATTACAGCAGTTTTAATTTTTTCACATACCACATGGTAATGTCAGACTTTGGAAATACATTCTGAAAAGAGGATCAGCTGCAGTCGAAATGCATTATGTTCTACAAGAAAAGTTATAAACTATATTTCAGCCACTATTGTGTTTGATAGAGCATCATTTTTCAACAAACAAACCAATTCTGAGCAACTGCTGTTTTATTTCTTATTAGCAACATTCTTTAGAGTTTTCACACACTAGGCATAATGGTGATAAGCATAGAATTGTGAATTAACAAAAATTTCACATCTTAACTTTTTTAAGGAACATGAACTACATTTTGATTTAAACTGTATGATTGTTTTATGTATAATAATTTCAAACTTCCTGCACTTACAAGGGGAGGAAACGTCTAAGGAAATTCATTTGGGGACGAGGCTTGGTGTAATAGTAGTACTCCTATAGGGTGTTAAACCCTCAATGTAATTGCGCCAAATGACCAGTCAATTCAGAGAAAATAGCTTTCAAAATTCATACTTAGCTTATATACAAGTTATTTTTCCCTTCTTTCAGTGTCGCCGAGGCGTAATTGGCAGCACATCGGAGTACCTTGAGGTAGGTCAGGGTTCGAGTCACGCGATCGACCAACGTGCTGTTTTTATTTCTTTTTCTCCAATTTATTTTAAGAATTAAATAAATTTATTTTTTATAAATAGCTCATTGATTATTAAATGATATTCTATATAGTTATAGTAACTATTTTACTTTTTAAAATACAAAACACCTAATAGTTATGAAAATAATACTTATAAATAAATAAAATAAAGTTAAATAAATATAAGTTAAAAGTTAACTTGGTCTTACATAATTTTATTTTATACAACTGCTTGTACAGTAAACAATATATCTTTATTCACAGACATCTATACTATAAAACATTCAAACTATTTATTTTATATTTAATCTATGTTAAACAATATCTACAAATTCTTAAAAATCCAGAAATAAACTAACAAGGTAAAATTGTTAAAAAAGTGGGAAAACTGGCAAAAAATTTTAAGCAATAGTGTAATAATCAAAATCCGTTATCCTCAGTGGTGTAGCTACCAATGGACTAGGCGGTGCCGTGCACTGGGGCCCTCTCGGATCCTGAACATCAAGCAAGCCGAATTTCTAATGATTTCTCCCAAATTTAAAATATAAATATAAAATGTTGCAACACAAACTATAATAATGTTGAGTTTTTTCAAATTTGTTGGGAATTCCCCTAAATTCTTTTCATTGTTTGTTCAGTGTTGCAAACTTTACTTATTGAAAAGTTTGATATTTGCAATTCTCATTTTTCTATAAACTGTTACTTAAAAATAAACTTCAAGTTCCATGTGAAAAATCTTACCATACTTGTTATTAGATCTTAAAAAAACTAACAAGAAACAATTCCTTCCTAGTTACATTCTATTTTTAATAACAATATGATTCATAATAAGCTGGTTTCCTGTTTCAATATTTTGCAATCTTCTCATATCTGCAATACACTGATGTAATTTTGTCCCTCCTCTGCTCTTTTTCAGGTGTTTTTTTTAATATTGTATTGTATTGTTCGTGGATATCTTTGTATGATTTCTTGTCTATCTCGGTGGATCATTTTTTAGCTCTCAGCCTTCTGGTGGATGAGTGCGATAGCCCAGAATAGATAAATAGCTACGGATTCCCCAATGGCGTTTTGTAAAGTAGCATTTACATTTCTGTTTCCTTTTAAAGTCAGTAAGTACTCAAGCACATACAAATTGTATTGGATAAATTGTAAAATTAAAATTATGGATATAAAAAAAAGAAACCTAGTGGTGCGTTTAAGTGCAAACAAGCCAAAAAAGAAAAGATAATAAAATTTGTAGTTTTGTATAGTTAAAATATACATTTTTACTTGATTAAATCCAACCAAGATAGGGCCCTCATTATTTTGCACTGGGGCCTTTGGATACTTAACTATGCCACTGGTTATCCTTCTGATTTCTCATTTTATTGGAGTATTCTCTGTTCTTAAAAGAATAACACCTGCTCTTTAAAAAGAGCTGCCTTTCTCTTGAAAAAAACTGAAGTAAAATTTTATGGCCATTTAGGTATAAGGAATAATTTGAAAAATACAGTTAATTAGATTTTAAAGGCAGAAGTAATTGTAGTTACTATACATTAGTTGTTTTGTATTTTAAAAAGTAAAATAGTTACTATATAATTATATAGAATATCATTTAATAATCAATAAGCCATTTTTAAAAATAAATTAATTTAATTCTAAAAATAAATTGGAGAGAAAGAAATAAAAACAGCAAGTTGGTCGATCGCGTGGCTCGAACCCTGACCTATCGCATGGTACTCCGATATGCTGCCAATTATGCCACGGCAACACTGAAAGAAGGGGAAAATAATGTATATAAGCTAAGTATGACTTTCGAAGGCTATTTTCTCCGAATTGACTGGCCATTCGGCGCAATTACATTGAGGGTTGAACACCCTATAGGAGTACTACTATTACACTAAGTCTCGTTCCCAAATGAATTTCCTTAATCTTGCCCTCCCCTTGTTAGTGTACACTGTATTTCACATAAGCAACCCAGATTGTTGATTTGACTTAATTATTTAAAACTAATTATAGAATTTCTATACAAACAGTTTAAATGATTCTGTTTTTTAATTATGTTGATGCTCTTTAGATCCGAGAACCTTCATGTCAATATCCTAACAAGTCATATTGTATAGTTAGATATTAAAAACACAAATTTCTGAATATAAATTAATAAAATATAAAAATGCTATAAAGGATAAATTTTTTTATTATATGTAATTAACACCAAAAAATGCATACAAAAAATAAGCACTTTCTAAAAATAAAGACAACATACATATAAAAGATTCAAGTACATTCATTGACAAAGTATAATTTGCATCATAAAGTATTTCCTTAAAAATTTATACCTAAATAATACAAGGAATGACTCAACGATGAAACACAAAATGAATTTTCAGCCGCAAACTACAGGTAGGGAAGGATGGTTTATCTTTGATAAACTTTCAGCTAATTAAAGGAACACTTGACTTCTAGCTTAATAAATCGTGCATTGCGTATAAATTGAAAAAAAATTCAATGTTTCAGCACATTAAAATACCTTTTAAACTTTTATGATTTCATTTTTAATTATAGTTTGAACTGAAACTTGCACTTAAATACTTTTATTTTAAATTTGATTTACAAAAAGAAATATTTTTGATTATATATGTTTTTAAAAATACTTGGTTCTAAACTAACAGTTAATCAGTGTTTTATGTAAGAGCATTTAAACTCATTACAAAATTATATTTCAAAATTTTATGCTTATACATATTTTTCTGCTCTACATTTTTTTTTAACAGTCCGTTTTTCGAATTTCCTACAACATGTAAGTGGTTTCATTGTACAACAATTACAATAACACAATGTCCAGTATAAACATAAATTAACAATGAATATATTATGTCAAATATACATGGAAACATATAAATGGAGAAAAAAGGTACATAAACTGATATTTCACATGATAATTGATAGTTTAAAAAAATGAAATGTGATATTTACATTCATCACAAAATATACAAATGAAAAACATGAAAGATATAAGTGAATATTCAATTCAAGGATAATCCAATTTGCTCACAATTTCTCGAATTTTCGATATAAAGACTTCATTCTCGGTAGGATTTTCTAGTAAACTATGCAATTGATTCATGTATGAATCAATAGTTTCTGGAGTAGGCAATTCATTCGTACCTTTAAGAAATAAATAAAAAAACAAAGTGAGAAATATTATTATTGAAATCGGAGCATAAGAAATTTAATATTTAATAAAAACTGAAATAATGTGCACACTTCTATGCATATCAGTAAATACATCTATTTATTGAATTACTTTAATTACCATAAAGAATCATATTCTACCCAGCTTAAATGGATTCTAATTCATTTTCTTTGCAAATGTGTATAAAAATTCCATTATTCAGCACAAAAAAATTATAATGATTAGAATGGAATGAGGAACTAAAAACAGCAACATTTTTTTTAGATTTATTTAAATAAAATAAACACGTTTGTATCTGGTCAAGGACACATTTTAAGAATGAGTATGGTGACTGTACATCTAAGAAAATGTGAATGAATGTTTCATTTTATAAATTATTCACACGCAAGTACACAGTAATTCTATAAATCTTAAAAACAAATGGAGATATGAAATTTTTTAAAATAATCTAAGAACTAAAATTATTTGCTAACATTGTATACCTCAGCATCAAAAATCCTAAAATTTTACATTATTAGTTTGATAAGTATTTGATAAATTATGCTAGTGATAATATAATACATTGAATTCAAAACTTTTTTAAAAGGTACATTTCAATGCAATCAATTTATTTTCAGATAAACAAAACTATAAATTTTACACTAACATCGCTACAGGGAGGGAGGGGAGAAGATTTAATAAAATACATTTAAGTTATTTAAATATTAAAAAACTTTCAATAAGTATTACAAATATTCTATTTCTCTAACAAGACAATTCAACATAAAAATAATTATAACCAACACCAAGCTTTGTTTTTCATGTATTTGAATAAAAAAAGTATTAAATTACAATGTTTTCATGAAGCATTAACATATAGATTCTTTCTCTATAAATAAAATCCTAAGCAAAATAAATTTTTTAAAAAAATGTTGAGAAAATTGCATTTATTATTTCAAGGCTGTTTTAATACTTTAATTTTCTCTGTAACAGAATAGTACTAGTAGCTAAATAGTTAACAAACTGGTATTTTAACATTTAGATTTGGAAATAGTACTATTTGCAATTTATAATTAAATTGCCATTCACAGATAGTTACAGTCACAGGTTTTGTGGGATATAGAGCAATAACGGCTATCTCTTTGAAATGGAATATACGATTAACCCTTCTTATTTAATATACAGCAATGACCAAAATTGTGGACACTTTTGAAAATTCTTACCTTTTTTAAAAATTTATGCTTATAGAAAACATTACATTGCATAAAATGTAAAGTCTGTTACATCCATTTGAAAGAAAATTTAATACCAAATTCAATACAAAAAACAAAATTCAAATATTTGCAAAGCAAAAAAGTTATGCTGCAATAAATATCAATGTACATTAGATACTGACATTAGAAGCTGATTATATCAGTGGGGTAGCCTTTATTTTTTATTACAACATCACATCAATATTTTTTTGTGCTGAAAAAAGTTTTAAGCTCTTCCTTTGTTATAACATGATGCTACGGAACAATTATAATCTCAATTAGTTCTTTTTTATTTCATGGGTACCTCATTCAGACAAGTATTTTCAAACAGTACAACATTTTTGATGAGATTGAGGTTGGGACTGTTTCCTGGCCAGGACAACAATGATATTTAGTCAAGAAGCAAAGACATGAAATAAAAGAGTATATTGAATACCAACATAAAGATGTGTGATGAGAAAGTTGTCTTTCCTATGTTTAAATTGCAAGACAAGTGGGAGATTCTGTAACTACATCTGGAAACTGAAAGTTTTGCTTAAGATGTCAGGAGACAAATTTAATAATAACTAAAAAAAGCAGAAAGAGTCAAAAAAAAAAGCACCACATCTGTTGATGACCGAAGAACAAAAATACTTTATTTCCAAAATACAAGAATATTATCAATGGTCATCAGAACTTATCTGAATGATGTTGGTGTTTCTGTCAGTTCAAAAACAATCAGGAGAAGATTAGCAGATGTTAGACTAAGAGGTTGATTTCCACGAAAAATGCATCTCAATTTACAGCAGTGCTAAAAAAGACTACAGAGAGCAACCGAACACATTAATTGGACAAATGATTAGTGGTTGCAAGCTATACGGAGCAATGAAACTAAGATATCAATATTTGGTAGTGATGACCGAAAATATGCAAGATGTAGAATAGGAGAAATGCTACATCCCAACTGCATCCAGGCAATTGTGAAGCACCAACATCGTTTTATGATTTGGTCATGCTTATCAGCAGATGGTATCAGTCGCCTTTATATCATCGATGGGACACTGAATGTAAGAAAATACATGGACACAATTCTGGAACCTAAACCTACCTTCCATCAGGGATCTATCAACAATGAGTCATTTATTTTTCAGCACGATTCTGCTCCTTGCCACACAGTAAAGTAATCAAAAGACCGGTGTTGTTCTACGATCAATGAATTGTTATCTTGGCAGGAAACAGTCCTGACCTCAATCCTACTGAAAACTTGTGGCACCATTTAAAAACATTTGTCCGAATGAGGAACCCATGAAACAAAAGGGAATAATTGAGGCTATAACTCTTTCCTGGCATCATGTATAAGTGAAGGAAGAGTTTAATACTATTTTCAGCTCAATGAAACATCGATGTGAAGCTGGAATAAGAAACAAAGGCTACCCAACTGATAATTCACTGCTACCATCAGTATCTAATGTATATCAATAGTAATTGCAGCATAACTTTTTTTGCATTGCAAATATTTGAGTTTTGTTTTTTGAATTGAATTTATTATTAAACTCTCTTTAAAATGATATCACAGACTTTGCATTTTGTGGAACCTAACATTTCTTATGAGCATACAAATTTTAAAAAACATAACAATTTTCAAAATTGTTCACAATTTTGCATATTGAAAAATTTCATTTTCTGCAAGAAAACTCTTCCAAAAGTTCTCTGAAGGTGATAATGTAGCATAGGTCTATCCTTAGTATATTCCACAAGTGATTTCTTCGAGAAATGTATTTGTCACATATTAAAAGAATGTATCACACATCATTTTTTTTGGCAGTTATTACATATTGGATTATTCAGTAACTGATAATTATGCAAAATGAAAACAACTTCAGTGCTTTTTGCAACAAAACCTTAAATGGGGGTTATAACTATATTACAAATAGTGATATAATTACATTTACTATTGTCACACATAGAAAAAAAGAAATTATGCAATTTTACAATTAATGTTGCTATCCTACAAATAAATAAAATGCATTTTCAACATAGCATGCATCATTCGATAAAATTTTAAATTTTTTTTTTGTTTTTGTTATGTATCAAGTCTTTATGGGACATATTATACCCATAGCAGTGCAAAATTATAATTTTAAAAAAAGTTTCAATAAAGAAAATCCTTTTAATTAGATATTTAAAAAAATGAAAAGGTTTTATCTTTCAATACACAAACCAATTCAGAAAGTGCACCCACACAGAAACTAGATTTTGAAAAATCACAAATATATAATTTAAATTCATAAAATTTTTTAAAATCATACTTGGCAAGGGAAAATCTGCAAAATTTTCCAAAAGAGCATTTCTTAGGGCTTCCAAATGCTGCTGCAAAGCAATGTTATTACTATGCTGTTGTGAATTCTCAACTTCAAGTTTCTCAATAGCTGACTTCATATTTTCTATATGCTTGGTCAGGATAGCATTTTGCTCTTCATATTCTGTGTTTGATTTCCTTAACTGTCTAAGTTCTGCTTCTCGTGCTAAGAATTAATTAAATATTTACAAACAATCCTCTTTAAAGATAAAAAGAAATGATAACTCAATAAAATAATAAGCATTTCATATTAAGAAACATACAATTAGAGGAAAAACACTTTGATACAATAAATTAGTATTATTTAGTGATTTAAGTGTGTGATATATTAACTCTTACATAGAAAATCTCTCTACATGGAGTGAAATTAATTTTTTAAAAACAAGTTTAAAACAGAAATTTATCACAAGTAAATGCATATGGAAAATTAAACTCTTATTCTAAAACAAAATATTACCCAAGAACAATTAGATATATAAATGTGCTGTCATAAAAACTAATAGGATATTATGAATCCAAATTATAGTTTTCAAAACTATCATGTTATCTATCTATCTATATATTTTAAATAAGTATTTTGCTGTTCCAAATTGAATTTAAACACCATAGAATTAGAGAAGAGGAAATAAAAATTTTTTTATTAGGAGAGCTTTATCTTTTAGGTATGCTTTTCCCATGGATTCATAATAAATTCCAGATTAAATAACCCATCAAATTAATTTAATACAATCAAAATATTTTTAATTTCTATTGTAATATATGAGTATATGTGACTAATGTTAAATAAACCAAAATTAATAAATACCTTTGTTATGATCCAAGAATTCTTCAGTAAATATTGGAATATCAAAGCCAGGAATTTCACCATCATGCTGTGTTTCATTCATCGGCTGCTTAAAATTAAATATGTTATTTATTATAGTAATAGCAATGTTAACAGATAATTAAAATTTTGTAACTATAAAGATTTTTACTTATAATTATTAAATGTCAACTTTAAAAATAAACGCACACACCCCACAACAATTTTAAAATTAGTACAATAAAATCCGACCTATAACATGCACCTATATTTTCAAGCTGCAATTTTTTAATTTTTAGGTATATTTGCTCTTTAACGCATACCCTCCTTTAGGAAGAAACCTGAAATGTACGTGTGCAATGCTCTAATGTTTTTAAGTAATTTATTTGAGGTATTACTCCAAGTTTTAGAAAAGAATAGTACAATTCTAGAATTACAGCCCTTTAAGTTCACAAGGAATGTCAGCTCTTTTAAATAAACAGTATTTTGATATATGTAGAAGTCTAGTTTTTCCTACTCTCATCTTTTTATTTTATTTTTTAAAGCTCTTATTTTAATACCTGGAATCTAACAAGTATTTGTAAATAATTATAATCTAATTTTTAGCATTAAAATTGTGAGTTGTACGCCAGATTTTACGGTAAAATAAATATATTTAAATTAAGAATAAAAGTAATCTGAAATAATATATCTGAGAGAATATAATACAGGCTGTTTATTCTAATTTATTGATTATCAACTAGTAGTTTCAATAAGAAATATAATAAATGGATAAAGTATCCTCATCTACCCAAGGAGTTTTTTTTTTAAATTACAAGGGTCATTGAGAAAATAGAAACTGTTTATCCAACATAAAAAAAAATACATTATTTATCGGAAAAAAATAATTCTGTTACATAATTCAAGCTTACTTCACTTCTACACAACCACCACCATTATTTAAATATTTGTCATACCTATTCACAAGCTTCAGAATTTTCATGGTTTGCTATTCTGCTGCCAGAGAATTAAGTCTTGTATTCACTGCATTCAAACAAAAGATCATTAGTCTGTTTCTTGATCTTAGCAATCACCATCTTTTCCCTCAGCCAAAGGTAAAGGTAGTACAAGTTTAGGGGCAGTAAACATTTTTGAAGTGATTAAAAGTTCGAGAATGCAGTGACAATCTGGCTTAATGCTCTGATGGCAAAACAGTATATCATGGAAATTCTGAAATTTGTGAATACATATGTTTAAATGAAGGTGGTCATTATGCAGATAAATGAAGGACATTTCTTGCATATGCAATGGAAGTGTTTTCCCCCAATAAATATTGTGTTATTCATTTTGTATTAAAAGGTCTTTAGTTTTTGGATGACTCTTGCATATTAAAAAAACCATGAAAATATAATTTAGCTAACATATTTTAATCAGTTACCTGTGGCGACGCCGTTCGAAAGTGCACAATTATGTGTATCACGAAAATCGAACGATGAGTATACTCGTCAATTACAGAGTAAGTGTTGCCGTTTTGTTTCAAACTTGCATGCTGTTTTAGCTGTTGCATACAGAAATGCATGAGTTATCCTTAAATTTTTCATATTTTTTATTTATTTGCTTTACTTCTAGGCTTGGCCTAAAAATATTCTAAGCATCTTGAAAATTGAGAATGTTTTATCTTTCTCAAAAATTACAATTTAAATAGCCAATGGTCACTACTCTTTATGCACGACAAGTATATTTGCCATGAAACAAAATCCTGCAACTTTTCCATGACGAGTATACTCGTCAATCACAGTTAATTGTTTCCAGAATGAATAAGATATCAGATAGGAAAAAAAGAATAAGAATTTTATCAAAGTTAGTTAATAGATTTTCAAAAAATTAATTCCAAGATACATGATTTATTCACAAAGAAAGAGAGATAAGAACAGCAAATACTGTTTTACAAACTCTTTCAAAATATACTGCATGATATACAAGAAATAAACTAATTGTTCAAAAACTAAAATAAGTAAATGTTTCAAAAGGTATTATTTCGAACATATATACAATGCATTGAATAATATAATTATAATAATCAGACAATATGAATTAATAAATGAATTATACATACCTCAACAGTGGAAGAAGTATAGTAAGATCCATCTCCATCTTCATATTCTGAATAAAAGAAAAAGTATATAACTGTAATTATATATACTTTGGGAAATAAGATTACAAAAATTTTACGATAATAAAAACTAACCTTTACGTTTCTTCTCTTGTTGTTTTTTAAAGATCTTATATGCTTCAGTCTGTTGATACTGTTCTAATTCTTTCATATAGCGTTCCTTATCCTTTTCTGCTTCCTCTAAATATTTCTATAGAGAAAAATATAGTTAAAATTAAAAGACACAGGGTGATATCTGTCATTAATTAAAACAAGAGATTCCCATGGTGTTCAAACTAGAAAGGCTTTTGCAGGAAATTCTACACTATTTGCTTTCATATCTTAAGTACTTTATTTATTTGAATCTAAGCTTACAACACGTTTTTGTGAAAAAATAAAATATGTGTAAAAAGGTTTATCAATATCCAATATTTTTTAAATTAAAAAAACTTAAATGAGGACTAATAAGAAGTGAAAAATTAATTTTACCAGTATTAAAAACTTTTAAATATACACATGAACCTGTAATTGCTCTAACTGTGAATACCATGTTTAATTTCCCACATCAAATGAGGGTGCACCAGATTTTCAGTAACATTGTTGGGAAAAAAGTGCGGCTTAAGATTAAAAAAAAAAAATATGGTAGCATTCTGCGTCTTTTTAACAACTAATTGCATAAAATTAAAAAAAGTTTTTACATTGTTAAGAACAATTAATTGTTATTTTAATGAGCAGAACGTTTTATTCATTGTCGAATATAATTATGCCAATCTACCAAAAATGTACTTTTTATAGATACACATCTTGTCTATCCAGAAAAAAATCAGCAAATTTTAATGAACAATTGTATTTAAAAAGGCAAAGGAAACAAAAATATCAGTATTAAAAATTAAAAGATATTACTTCTAATATATTTTAAAGATTGACGAGCAACAAATAATACTGATAACAAAATAATAATTAAATTATTTTCCTCTGATTCTATTACTACACAATATCTTTTTAATATTAGGTAAGATTTATCGGCCATTCCTTCACTAAAATTTAAAACTGCATTTTTAATCAAAGTAGCAAATTTAGTTTTGCTACAAATTTCTAAATAGCTAATTAAGCCTAATATTAATCAGTAATTAAAAAAGATACATTACTTGAAATGAGAATGCAAATTTGAGTAACTTTGAAAAAAAGGACTGAAGAAATGCTATTTTCCCACAAATGATTTTAAATATTTATAGAAAAAAAATTAATTCCTCTAGATAAACTTGTTGGCAGGGTTTTGGCTATTTGATCTTGCAAAATCCTGCATGTTTCTTTCTTGTGTGCACATTTTTTGTTATGAATGAATTAATTTACTGTTTGAAAAATTAACTTGAAAAATCTTGCTTTTTCTTCTAGTCAAATAAAATTATACTAAAATCTGGTGTATTATGCACACCTATACTTATAAGCTGCAATTTAAAATGTTTAGGTATGTTCGCCGTATAATGCACATCCCTTTATTTACGAAGAAATCTGAAGTGTACATGAACATAGCTCTTATGTTTTGAGAAGTCCTTTATTCTAGGTATTATTTAAAACTTAAAAAAAAAACAGTATAGTGCAGCCCTTTAAGTTCCAAAGGAAAATGTCATTTCATTTAAATAAGCAGTGTTTAGATCAATGTAGAAGTCAAATTTTTTCTATTCCCATCTTTTTATTCTTAAAGACTCTCATTTTTATACCCGGCATATAACACACACCTATAAATTTCGATCTTATTTTTTGTGTTAAAAGTGCGCATTATACGCTGGATTTTTGCAGAGTCATTTATGCATTTTTGAGAGGCAATGGCATTTTTCTCTACCTTTTAGATTAGATCTTTTTCTTTAAGCCTGAACATAGACATAACTAAATCAGTGATTTAAGAAGAAAAAGAAAAGCTAACCATTTATATTGTATAAAAACCCCAGTAAAATTTGAATATGCAGGAAAAGCAAATTAGCATAGAACTCACTTGTTTTTCATGCGATCCAAGTTTGCTCCAGTCACAAGCAAGAATTTTTGTCACCTCTGAGAAACTTGCACCTGGGTTTTCACCTCTCACCTTTTCTCTGTTTTCATTCAAGTACCGGACATAGCCAGTTAGGGGTTGTTTTGGTGCATTCATATCCCTTGGGCCACGTCTACGTTTACGGCCTTTGGGCCATCCACCCCTCCTCTTTTGGGGAAAATCACTCTGAACAAATAATTATACAAAATGTATAATCATAAACAGAAATGACAATCAAAATAAGTGTACACATCAAAGTATTTGTAACTGATTAATTATAATGTGTGGTTACACTACACAGTTAAAATACTTTGTAGTTTACATTAGTCTGAAATTCTATCTTTTTTTTTTAGAAACGATTCATTAATTTTTTCATTGTTTAATTTTCTGAACGAATTCTAATGGTTTAAAACATAAAATGGGGGGGGGGATGAATAAAACAGTTTTAAAACTTTGTTAAGCTTCATTGGAAGATGGAAAGGTGCACACTTGGAGCATCTTAAAACTTTAATTTTTTAAATTAGAGCAACAGAAAGTTTGATCCCGAACGTATTCATAGTTAATTCATTGTTTATACAAAATATTTTTGTGATATATCTGAAAGATAAAAAATTACATGAAATGAAATTTAACAAATAAATTTTAGAGTTCTGCAAACAGCTTTTTTCTCTTTCTATATATAAAAAAAGCTTTTCTTGATACTGTAATATATTTATTTATACATTAGGTATAGTTAGTAAAAATGGGCCACGATGAAGACTTGAGATTTATTTTGACTGCTGACAATACATTGAAAAAAAAATAGAACTACATAATACATGAAAATTAACAGTTTTACAATTTGAGTGATGAGTATGAATAGTTGTATAATTGGTACAATGGGGTTAGTCTGCCATCAGACAGACAGGGGGAGGGGAGGGGCATACACCCAGTGATGATAAAACATATTTAACGTGAAAAACTCTTAGTACTTTTGAAAAATTATCCCAAAAATAAATATGAAAAAATTCAAACTAAAAAAAGATGAGTGATAATTTGTTCAGTAAATTAAAATAAGTATATTATTACTCATAACAAAAATCTTTATATTGATACACTATTAGTGATAATTGTGTTTTAAAGAAGAAAATTTACATTAAAATGAGATTGTTGTTTCAATAAAGTCATAAAATTTTATAACATATTATTTTTTTTGTCAACAGTGTTTTGTATTTACATAGTGTAAAATGTTCACTTTCCATACGCTCTTTGGAATAATAAAAGCTTATTTTTTCTTTTTTGGTATTCAGTTACTAAATATCACTTAAGAAAATGTTTAAATAACTTCTACATAATTTTCAAATGAAAGAAATTCTTTTGAATCTAAAGTTTTATTTTTTTAGAGAGGAATAAAATCCATTTTCTTTAACAGTGTTAACGCTATAAAAAACTATTATCCCCTTTTTTAGATCTAGAGTGATTGAGGGAAATTTGAATTCATTTACTAATAAAAAGTATAAAAAATTACATTTTTAAACCGAAAAGAAATGATGTCTTAGAAGGATGTCAGGATCAATAAATATATTAAGGTAATTCAACAATAGCATACAACTAGAACAGTAATAGTGAATTCCTAATACTTTGTGGCTAAATAATTTTAATTAAAACTAAGAATGAAACTTTTATCAGTACAATTCAGCTTTACAAGATGAAACACAATGGCAGACATATAGACACATTTCATGTCTTCTACTATCTCAAAGTTCAATAATAAATCTTAATATATTTTCTACCTAGCAATGATAATTTAAAATTTCGATTGATATAACTTAAACAGCTCCATCTAATAATCGACAAATCTTTTTGCTTTTTCTAATAAAATTTATCACATTAAGTAAAAAAATATATTTTTATATATATCTGCAAAATTAAATAAAACACAATATATATATATATAATTCATAAGGTCAAAAACTGACTGAACATTTCTTTTAGTGCACTCTCCTTAATTTCTTTCCCTTTTACCATAAATATAACTCCAAAAAATAAAAATTAACCTAAGTCTCATTGAGCTTTGAATAAAGATGCAAAAAAAGACGAAAGCTTATGAAAATGAATATTTTTTACTTATATTAAGAAATTGAATGATTGATAAATACATTCATAAATTTTGGAGTTAAAAACATTTCTCCCCATATACTTAATGTGTTTTAACATTTTTCATGCCTAAATCTATATGCACATTTATGTTTTCCTCAAGAGAAGTATGGGTATTTTTTGATGAAGGTCCAGGTTGATCTGAAATATCCTTGATTTTTCTGATGAATCCATACTACAACAAGCAATCTTCAAGCTACAATGAACCCTAGCCCATTGTTTATCATATTTCCTGAATCTTAATAATACCCTTTCTCCTTTACTCTGCCTCTCATTGATCTAGTAAAAATTTTCCTGCCTTCAATTTTTATAATTTTAAAAGTATCAGCATAAGTAAGCCTAAATAATATTCTTATAAATCTGATATAAACTAATGTTTGTGTTCGTTCTACATGCCTCACAAAAGGTGAACTTTTTTAAAGACAGTGCTAGCAAAAATACATTTTCATTGGTGTTTCTACATAATGAAGAGGTAAAGCTCTAGTAAGAATCATTGCCTTTGCTCAAAAATGAGGTATTGGTGCACTACTAGGCCAGGAACAGTTTACCCCCCCCCCCTATAAAAAAATATCGTAGCAACAGTGCTTCCTTGTTAGATGGAAGTTTGCTTCTGGAAATGTAGAGATTTACTGCCAATTGAATAAATATTTCTATCAAGGCTTCACAAATTAGAAGTATTGTAGAAAATGGTTAGCAGTGGATAAGAGGTCTTCAGAATAAGTAGTCTTTTTAAGTTTGAAAAAAATTTACTTTTAACTAAAGCAAAGATTAAATATAATGAAAATTATAATGCTAAGTCAGAGCAATACTCTAAGTCCACACAGAAAGGCCAGCTGATTCTTATTCAGTAACAAGTTGCATTTAAACAGTATGACAATGTTGCCACTAAGCATAGATTTGGTCTGCCACTCCAGTAAATGCAATCAACCAGAGGTTACTTTAAAGTTACAATCTCTCCTATCAGGTGAGATTTACTATCTACTAGTTATTGTAAATTTGAAGGTAGCATACAATATAATCCTTTTAACACACACACAAAAAAATGATGGTCAATATGCAATACAGTATGTTTAATTATATGTTTAAAGAATCGGAGCAATTTCAATAAAATTACTAGGCCAAAGTACATATTTGAACAAATGAAGACACTAACTGTTTCTCAGAATAAAAAGAAGAAAAACAGGAGGAGTGTATGTACTGAAATTTAAAATGTAGGCCACTATATATATTTTAAGCATGTTATTAACACAGCGGATTATGTACTTACCTCCATAAGATTCGAGTCTTGATCAGTATTCATGGACATGTTACTTTCAGTAGGATTGATATCTGAAAAAGTTCAAATACATGTTGTAATTATACGATTATTGCAGAAATATACGCACAAACCCACAGAAAAAATGGATTCAATATAATGTGATACAAATTAAAAGATTTAATATTTTAAAACTGCTTTATGTGAGTTCATTCACAATTTAATTAATTGATTTCCAATCTTTTTTAAAAACAACCCACTAAAATATATATATATATATATATATAAATTACATTCCTAAATCGATCTTAACTAATATTGTAGACTGAATTATCTTAATAACACAAATAATATTTCATTTAAAATTAGATTAAAAAAATGAGTTTAATGTAACAGATTCAATTTATGTCTAATTAGCCAGAAAATATAACAGCAGGGACATAAAATTTTGATACAATACAGAGTACAGAGCATGTAACAAAGGTAAATATATTTTGACTTTCAGTACAATATGATTCCAAATAATTGCATTGATAACTTATTAAAAAAGGAATACACATGCTTGTAAATCTCAAGATCAGCATAAATAATATTTTAACAGCTTAAAATAAAAAAAGATGCGAGATCTTGAGCAACCAGTGCAACTTAAAGGTTAGGCTGAGAATTCATAACAAATTATTTTATAAGTTATAATTCAAATATTTAACCTTGAAATTCTATGAGATTCTAACCCATAATTTAACATGGCATATTTTAGAAGACGTATAAAATTTTATATTATTTTATATATGCATAGATCCACAAAACACATGCATAATTTTATTTATTTCCTCACTCTTGAATAACTGGACAGAAAAACTGTTGTGTACAATCTGGGCATTAAATTCCGATTTGTTGTTGAGAACTTTTTTTTATTAAAAAACGAAATTATGCAGTTAATGTGAGTAAAAAAAGCAATGTTAATCAAATAACAAAAATGAATTACTGAGTAAAACAACAGCAACAACTACAACAGTTTAAAAATAAACAAAAGTACATAATTTCTAGGCTAAGAAAACAAAAGATGTTAAAAAAATTAAATTTACAATTGATATTTGATTTAGAACCCATAAGCGTAAACAAATGTGATGTGCCTTAGGTACACTTCATTTATAGCACATTCTTTTTTTAAAACAATCTTTCTACTCACATTTTGTCTGAATTTCCAATTTTTGAAAATCACAAAATATACATAAGATAGCCCTAAAAATATCTAAAATACCAATTAATTTTGTACATAATCCAGCTAGTGAATCAATAATTTTAACAAATAGTGACATGAAGTTGAGAGATGAAATGAAAGCACAGTATCTTCTCTACTTCAATGAACCCTGTTCTTTTTGCACATTTTTTTTAAAAATCAAGTGGTCAAAACTAGTTGGATGCTGTTCATCTAAAAAGAACTAAATCAATCTCAATTTACTTAAAATTTTTTTTCCCTGTCAATTTATATATTTAATCAATTTACAGTATTCCTCTGTTTGTTGCTAAACCAATCATCAACAATCTATTCTTTGTTTCAGAATATTTTTCTTCCTCTATTTGACAGTGATATACTGTTGGATTCAGGCTTATTGTAACACATTAAATCAAAAGTAGATAACAAATTTTGACAATGAGTTAGAATTTTCATAATTAATTCTTAGTTCAAATGAGAGTATTAATAGTTAAAAATAAAAATGAATTAAACATTTAATAATTATTTTAGCAAAAAAAAAATGTACATATTACTTTTAGGTACAAACAGATATTTATTTATAGTCGTGCAATATAAATCAAAAAGTTTTTTTGCATCTTATACATTTTGAGAAGTGAGTTATAACACATATGATACATTATTGGTTACAAAAACCATTACTTCATGCACAGCAACACATAGAAAACACCCAAAATTCTGGCTTATATCACTTGATTAAAGAGTGCTATTTTCAAATATCATTAATTTTACTGCCATTTTTTTCTTTTAATACTGTTTAGCTTAATTTTTTCCCCATTTAGCGGGGGGAAAAAAAAAAAAAAACCAGAAATGTGGAAATTTTTGGCAAATAAAGAAGACACATTAAGGTTTTTTTTTTTTCAGTAGAAGGTAATTTTACCACAACAGCTTTTTTGACCAGTCACACACACTATATATATATAGAAGCACAGAAGAGATGCTGCAGGAGATGTAATGTCACTGGTTATCGGCATAATGTAGGTCTTCAAGTGACGAATTAATCGGGATTTACGATCCTGTTAACAGAAATTTTAAGCATTACATTGTTAGGCTGATGAACTAACTTCTATGCCATGGAGTCAATGGTCAGACATATTTCAGACCAGAACTTATTTAGACAACTGTAGATAGGTAATATGTCAATGTTAGGGCTGGGATTAACTTTTATAAAGCAATAGCCAACCTATGGTTCATATCACTGATAAATATCACATAGATTCTAATTTGAGTTTTATGCACAAAAAAAAAAGTCAAGAAAATATACCAGATGGTAATGGTGCACTTATGTTGGTATGAGAGCTTCCATTATTGCTCGGGGGAGCAGTTAAATTTTCACCTTGCATGATTAGATGCTAAAACAACAAAATGTAAATATTAAAATACCTAAATAAGTATATAAAAAAAGAAATAAATAATCCAAATATATTTAGTTACATTAACACAATTCATTCTAAATACATTCTACATGACAATTATACACAATTAACAATATATTAATATTTATCAATACACAGGGTTTGTCCAATAACAGGACTAATTTTTTCCAGCAGTTTACTAAAGATTGAAATGAGTTTTCTATGGCTAAGATAGGTGGCAGGGCTAACAAAACTGTGTCATTTTCCCAAGAGCTGTTGGAATAATAAGGATCTTATGCCTGCAGAAAAAACAGTGAAAAGTAAATTTTATCCAGACATGTTTGAAGATTTGGGCCTACTGCACTAGAAGTGAAATAGCTGACACAAGGATACTACACCCCAATAGGCTCAGTCACAAATTGTTAACTATTAGGGTCAAAATAATATTGCAATGCTACAATCACACTGCAATTCAGATTTGGCTCCAATGACTTCTTTACTTACTTCAGATATAAAAAAAATCTTGAAAGGACAATTTGATGTCATTCAAGAGACTTCAATGGGATGTCTAAATAATCTTTTAACAGCTGATTTCTAATGTACTAATCACACTGAAAAAGTGCAGACAAATCTGGCAAATGATGCAAGCAGGCAATTTTTTGAAAATTATATGGAATTTATTTGATATTGCAGTGCTATGCGCCAAACAGTGCTTGTTGTCGAGTCATGTGGATTCCAAGCTGGCAGCTTAGCTGTAACAAACTGTCAGGAAATAAATTTTAAAGAACTGTTTTGAAATATATTTCAAATAAAAAATGTAGGAACAGATTGAAAATAACCAATATCAATGAATAACTAATATCTATATAATATAATTATATATCACACATAAAATAATGACATATATTAAAATTAATCAATAATTGCTGATAACTTGCAATATTCCAAAACTAGCTAGTTCCTTCAATGAATTTCAGCAAACAAGGAACATTTAAAAATGTTCTAATTTAAAGTAAAATAAAGTGGAAATGTGCAATTTGCAGCAATAATTAAAAGCACAGCCCTTCTATTCTTCAAAAAATATATATCCTGGTACTCACTAATGATATTAGAAATATCCATATTCGAAACTAGCACGAAATACAACAGAAGTCTGAAGCAATAGCTTGAAACATGATTGTAATGAAAATATATCAAGGTAACCATATTGTAATGTTATTGCCCATTTTAGCGAATGTAAACAACAACTTGGCACGTAGCACTCCAATATCAAATTAGCACCTATTATATTAACTTACTTAAATATAAATTTTCAAATTTCTTTTTATGATTTCAGTCTTAATACTTATTGGACAAACCATGGATACACTAATCATTAATTAAAGTATTTCAATCACATTTAGCATGTTTTTTCCCTTCAATTAGTACTTATGTAATAGCTTCACCACAGAAAATTTGCACCAAGTAAATTCTCCCAATTTTCAAGTAAAAAATCTGACTGATTGGATTTTTTAAAAATAAAGCATATTTCAATCTTTTTGTGGTTTTAATATCATGGTGCAATTTGTGTGTTGCACATTTTTCTGTGATGATGCAAAAATGTAAGTATACTAGAACTTCGATTAATCTACATTACTTTTATGCTTAACCTTATTAAAATCAGTGGCGTAATGTACACCCTTGCATGGGGGGGGGGAGGAGAGGATCCTAAAGGGCTTAAAACCTGACCTGACCCTAATATTCCCCATTTCACCGCTATATAAAATGCAAAATAAATTTATTGCATGAAAATTTTAAAAAAATTAATCATATTTAACAAAATAATAATTTTTGAAGCTAACTAATAATCTGTGAATTATTAAGAATAAAGGTCTACAGAATTGGCCTATCTCCATTTTGATAGTGCCAATAACAAACAAATTTTTTAGTCAAAAACTTTTTAAATACAATAAAATAAAGTCAAATACAATTTCACAAATTAATACCAAACTGTTGCATACAAACTTGTTTTGAGATGACTGCATATAAATTGATTTTTAACTTGTATAATTTTAAACTAATCAGAAAGATCAAAATAGAAAATAATTCTATTCTACATACATAATTCAATAATAATACAATTCAATAATAAATACAATTTAAAAAAATAATAAGCAGCAGTTAGAAATATTTAAAATAGAACAATCATGCAATTGAAAGTTTTTAAAATTAAAATATGAATCTAAATGAAGGAAGTGCATTATTTTACGGAATTTATTTACTAACATTTAATAAATCATACCGAACTTTATAAATTATATATACTTAGATAAAAAAAAATATTTAAAATTATTTCATTAGAAAACTTTTTGAAATGTATAAGTACAAGAATATCTCTTTCTCAAAACGCAACTAAAAGCAAAACGTTTGAAGCTAACTAATAATCTGTGAATTATAAGAATAAAGTCTACAGAATTGCCTATCTATTTGATATGCAATAAAACAAATTTTTAGTCAAAACTTTTAAATACAATAAAAAAAGTCAAATACAATTTCACAAATTAATACAAAACTGTTGCATACAAACTTGTTTTGAGATGACTGCATATAAATTGATTTTTAACTTGTATAATTTTAAACTAATCAGAAAGATCAAAATAGAAATAATTCTAGTTTACATACATAATTCAATAATAATACAATTCAATAATAAATACAATTTAAAAAAATAATAAACAGCAGTTAGAAATATTTAAAATAGAACAATCATGCAATTGAAAGTTTTTAAAATTAAAATATGAATCTAAATGAAGGAAGTGCATTATTTTAAGGAATTTATTTACTGGCATTTAATCATACCGAACTTTATAAATTATATATACTTAGATAAAAAAAAATATTTAAAATTATTTCATTAGAAAACTTTTTGAAATGTATAAAAACAAAAGATATCTCCTTTTCTCAAAACGCAAATGAAAAATTTAATTATTTAACATAACTTTTTACGTAAATAGCACCAAGTTTTATAATAGAATGAAATAAGATTCTTTTTAAACGAAGAAAGTTAATTTTAATAAAAATTAACAAATCATCAGAATAAAGATAAAAAAATATCCGTCATGAGTCATCCTATCAAAAATAAAACTGAAAACCTTCTTTTTCTAAAATATTTATACAGAACACAAATATCATAAATAGAACACTTCGAAGCAATCATGCCGGTAAGAAGCAAAATCTAGCATTATTGCATAAAATATGCATCTTAGATTATATTACATGATTTAAAATTAAATAGCTTAAAACTTGATTGAATAATTACCCTCATTTTATTTTAGTAATTATAGAACAAAATAAAAAGTGACCAATTTCTAAATGACAGGAAGCTAAGAGTGTTTTGTTTACTTCAAAAAATCCATAAAAACATGGCCGCCTTATTGATTTTTAGGATGCGCGAGATGTTTTAATATAATGTTACAAAAGATCAAAATAAAATGAATAAAATATTTCAATTTACCTAAAAAAACATCTGAAACTGAACTTTGCGCACGATCTTTTGTTGACAATAAAAAAACTTGATTTGAGTTTTCAGTTATTCAAGCCATTGCCAGATTAAATAAATTTAACTTTTTAACCTCTGTATGATGCCAGATTCAAAAAAAAGGACCAGACTCAATTTTTTAAATTTAAACTTTATTTTATTTTATTTAATTAGACCGATAATGTACAGAAACTGCATAAAGAAGGATTTTACGTGCTGTATAAATCTTAAAACGTCTATCAACAATAGTGGCTAAAATAGCCAAGTGCTTGTGATCGCAAAATCTTGGCCAGCGTTGTCGAGTCGTGGGTTCTGGGTATTAGCGCACGCGCGCTGTCTATCTAATTTCAGTCAGAATCGTGGATTCGAGTTCTGGTACTTCTGCTGACTTGCCTTTTGAGAAGAATTGCCTTTTTCTGAAGCCTCGCCTTTTCCCGTTGAGACAGAAAATCGTTTGATTGGTGTGGAAGTTTGGAGAGTGGGATGTCAACTCAGATATCATCCTCGTCACTTTACAATGGTTCAAATAATGTCAGCCAGTCACCAGTAGTCATGGTATAGCTTCGAAATGCGACGACTTTTCGACGATAAAATACTTAAACTTTCGAACAGACGTTAATAAGCAATCAATTGATATTCAAAATTAAGCGACACCTTTCATGTCCCGAAGTGGCTATTTTAACAGTAAGAAATTCATGTGTGTTATTATTAAAAATATTTCAGAATCAAGTATTATGATAGATATAATATCATTTGAACTAAAAAAAATAATAAGTAAAAAGGAGTTTGTAGACACGCTTGAAGTTCGTATGGATAGAATTTACACCTATAATCAAAATATGTCAATTCATTTCTTTCCTTGTAAAATTAAAATGTCTGCATCTGAAATTTAAAGTCTTTGCAGTACTTTAACATTTACTTTCATACAATTCAGCAATGCTTTGTCCCGATACAGACAAATCAAATAAAAAATATTTTTATTTGTAATTAAAAGCGCAATTGAAATCTGAGAAATATTCCTTTAAAATTGATAAATATGAGAAAACTCTATTTATTACACTTTAATCTTTCTATTAGCAAAGTATTGTAATGAATATAATAATTTTTCTGTCTCATTTACTTTTCTCTATTTACCAAATACTCAAATTTTTCCATCAAGATTAGCGTTTTTTGTATGAAGTAAAATGTTGAAACAGACCGAGTTAAATTCATATATCTTTCAAATAAATCAATTGCGACAATTTTTAATAAAACTATTCTTTACTTATTATTGTACTTGAAAATTAATTAGGAAAAGCTGTCATTTGTGCTTCACTCAAATTATATTTCATTTAGCTCTCGATTTATGACGTATTAATCATGTGTTCCAATCTTCTGGTAATTATTTTATATTAAATTTCACAATAAGAAGTCTGAATTAATTTATTGAAATTAAGAATCTGAAATTCGTTTGTATGGTTAAATCTAATTTTCTGTTTATTTTTCGAATTGAAATTTATTGAAACTATAAATTTATAAAGTAATAGAGTAGAAGTAAATGCTATCTTTTTTCGTATTTTAAAAGAAATATATCTGGAACATGCTGAAAATTATAAGAATTAAAATGGAAATACGTTTCTGATTCTATCTTCTGTTGTATTTTTACATCTTTTATTTCAGAACGACCCAGATAAAATATTGTATAAATTTTTAGGAATAAAATAACTCTCTTACTGTAAATCATAACTAATTTTCAATAAATATTTAAAGTACATATTTCGAGGGAAAATTAATTATTAATTTCGGAATCATTTATCAAAATATGCAATGAGCAAAGAACTTTTAAGCCAAACGATTTTGAAAAACACTTTTAAATAAAATTCGAAATTTATTCCACATGTTTATTACGTGAGTATCCATCAAGTATCTTTTAATAATGTGGATAGTCTTTGTTCAGTCCGCTTAATTGTATCTATTTTTTGTCACGCATGCCATCCATCGACTGAGCACCTCCACCAATGTTTTGATGTAACCCTCCGGACGAGTTGTTGTTGTAGCTTCCATCTTGGAACAGCGTGCGAATAGCACCGTCTCGTAAATAAATTACAATCCAATAGTTCCATCATTCTTGATAAACTCGAACCAGCGTTCACGAACATTTAACTAACACCACATTACATTTTGTGGTCCGTCGAGCCGGAGTAAAAAAAAAAATGGATAAACTTAACAGATCGCAGCGTGCAGTCAAAGGCACCATTACTAAATTAGAAACTTTCGTTGAAGAATCAAGCAATCGTACTCCTACAAAACTGGATATTAAACTGAAACGTGTCCAAGAAATGAACAAAAAGATTGACGAATTAAAGGATCAGTACTATGAAACCAAAGATATTAGTGATGGTGAACTAGCAGAAATAGAGGCTGACCTACAGGAAATGGAGTACAGACTAGAGGATTTGGAGGTAAGAATTAGAGATATTCTCAATTCTTTAATTGCTAAATCTTCTGTTAGTTCTGTTCATAGTTGTGAAAATGAAATATCTCAAGCTAATTCTAAACAGAAATTAGAAATAAAACTTCCGGAGATACCTTTGCCGGTTTTTAGAGGTAGATACGACGAATGGCCCAATTTTAAATCGCAATTTGATAATGTTATAACTAGGAACAATGACTTGAACGAGTCGCAAAAAATTTATTACTTGAAGGCGTCATTACAAGGTGACGCCAAATTACTTGAAACAGTGGATGATTACTTTGAATCGCTCATCAAAGCATTAAAAACTAGGTTTGAAAATAAGCGTCTCCTAACTGAAACTCATATTAATGCTATATCAGAAATAGAAAAAAATAACAAGTGAATCAGCTCGAGATATTAGATACATGACAGATATTTTAAACAAGAGTATATCAGAGCTTTAAAACTTCTAGGTTTTGAACGTAATAATTTATCCGATCTTTTATTGTTTAACATAATTCTGAAAAAAAATAGACCGAGAAACTCGTAAACAGTTCGAACAATCTATTGAGTCAAATCAAATTCCAGAATTAGATGAATTTATAATGTTTTTAGAGAAAAGAAGCCAAACTATTGATAGTATTAATCGTTCTACTCCTGTTACTCATAAGCAAAAACAAGTACCCTTCAATAAAAGTAAAAATTTTCTTAATTCGCATGATTCTTTAAATTCTTGTGTAATCTGTAAACTACCTCATTTGATTTATAAGTGCAGTGTTTTTCAAAATATGAAAGTATCGGATAGATTTAATCGTATAAAAGGCCTTAATTTGTGCATTAATTGCTTAAAGGAACGCCATAAAGTAATAGATTGCAAATAAAAAAATTCGTGTTCCGTTTGCAAGAAGCGTCACCACACATCGCTGCATATATTTGAAGCCATTCCTTCCCCCCGGCACACAACGTTAACTAACGAGCTCCACCCCCAGCAGAAGACCAAAGGTTAACACCCTCAGGACACTGTAATACTTTTGCCAACTCCTCAAAAGAGAAAAAGAAAAACGTTTTACTCCCAACTGCAGTAGTTCACATAAAAGGGGGAGATGGTCAGCTGTTCCCCTGTAAGGCGATTTTGGACTCGGGGTCTCATCTTTCCTTCATTCGACAAAGGTTGGCTAATATACTGACGCTGAAAAAATAAAAAAAATAAATCGCAAAAATACGTAAAAAACAGAAATAAATAAAAAAAAAAATATAACAGCATAATCTAAATCGTTATTTTACTAAATTATACGCATGGATACATCTGAAATAAAAATTCCTTCGAACATTGATCTCGCACATAAAGATTTTGGTATTCCAGGAGAAATAGATCTGCTTATTAGGTGCGAGCTTTTCTTTGAATTATTAAGGCCTAATCAACTTCGATCTCCATGCGAAAAATGGTTGTTACAAGAAACTGTTTTCGGTTACATTGTTGTAGGGAGCTCCGATAAATTTGAGGAAAAATCATATTGCGGTTTAGCAATTAATTCGAAAATAAATTCAGATAGTCTTAATCAACAATTGCGAGCATTTTGGGAAATTGAAACGGCAGATGAATCACCCAAGGAATATATTTTAGAAGAAGAAATTTGTGAGACTCAATATCAAAACACTCCTTATCGCAATGAAGAAGGGCGCTATGTTGTACAATTTCCCTTTAAAAGGGATCCAAACTGTTTAGGTAATTCAAGGTTCTTGGCTGAAATTCGCTTGAATCAACTTTGGAAAAAACTTTCGAAAAATAATGAATTACAAACTCTTTATAAATCTTTTTTACAGGAATATATGGACTTAAAACACATGCAATTAGTAGTTGACCCCCTTGAAACAAATATCTCTAATTTTCTACCCTATCATAGAGTATTTCGCCCCGATAGTAAAACGACGACACTTAGGGTGGTTTTTAATGCCTCTTCCAAAACAACATCAGGTCTTTCTTTGAATGACATTTTGTATAAAGGCGAGCTTTTGCAGCAGGATTTATTTTCAATTCTCTTGAGATTTAGGCAACACACCTTTGTCTTTACAACAGATATTTCAAAAATGTTTACACATATTTTAATAACCCTGATCATCGAATTTGCAGATGATTTATGGAAAGACAGTGCTGATGGTCCTGTAAAAACGTACAAACTCAACACTGTAACTTACGGGACTACTTGTTCACCCTATCTGCTACCGGACTATTCAGCAATTAGCTAGAGACGGATAAAATTATCCTTTGGCTGCAGCAGTTACAATAGAGACATTTATATGGATGACATATTAACCGGAAGTTCAGACTTTCAGAGTTTCAACTACTACAATCAGAATTAATTAGACTATAAAAAAGCGACATGAGTCTCATAAGTGGTGTGCAATGCCCAGAAATATTGACTTCAATACTAAAGAAGAGCAATCTTGACTCCACTGCAGTCGTCAGACAAAACAGTTAAAACTCTAGAGTCATTGGAATCCACAATTAGATTATTCTTTTAAGACTGTCGTAACTGCCAGATTCTTACACAAAAAGAATTTTATCTATTAGTGCATTATTATTATACTATATCTATTATTTACTCCTTGGATAATTGGCCAATTATAACTAAGGCCAAACTACTATTGCAGAAACTTTGGATTCTCAAATTAGAATGGAATGAGCCACTCTCCAATCCAATTGCTAAAGAATGGAACGACTTCGTGTCTACCCTGCCAGTTATTCAAAGCATCCATATCCCTCGCCTCGTACTAAAAATGGTAGAATTATCCTCCATGGATTTGTCGATGCATCAACAGCGGCATATGGTGTAGTACTGTATGTTCAATCGATCTCAGAAGAGGATGCATCTTCAAGACTCTTGTGTAGCAAATCCCGTGTTGCACCGGTGAAACTAATCACTATCCCTCGATTGGAATTGTGTGCTTGTGTGTTGTTGGCACAGCTCCTGGAAAAGGTTCCACATTTCCTGACACTGCCTATCCAGCAAATAAAGTTGTGGACGGACTCTAACATTGTATTAGCCTGGATTCAACGATACCCTGAGCAGCTTAAGACTTTCCATCGGCAATAGAATCAAAATAATTCAGAGACTAACCAAGAACTGTCAATGGAATCATGTGTCATCTAATCATAATCCTGCCGATCTAATATCACGTTGACTGAATGCTTCGGACATCTCTTCTAAGCAACTTTTTGGTGGTATGGTCCAGATTTTTTAAAGGAAGAACCCAGTGTAAACCAAATTGACTTCGAAATTATTACTTCGGACAGAGACTACTTAAAGGAACTTAAACCACCTGCAGATGTGCTTTCAACTTCTTGTAAATTCTCTCTTATAGATGATCTTTTAAAATGTTCTAATGACTATACTAAATAGTTGCATATTTTGAGTTATATTTACAGGTTTATTAAGAACTGTAGAAATCCTAGTGTAAAAAGTTCTGGTCAATTACATTATAGTGAAGTGAATGAAGCAGAATTATGGCTAATAAAAAATCTACAACCCTCTGCTTTTAAAGAAGAAATCGATGTTCTAGCTAAAGTTGGTTGTATTTAAAAAAAAAGGTAAACTTTTCTCTTTAATTCCATTTCTAGATGGCAATCAAATTTTAAGGGTAGGGGGACGTTTGTAGAATTCGGATTTAACTTATAGTCAAAGGCATCCAGCTATACTCCCTGTGGATCATCTTCTCACCAAATTAATTATGATAAATATACACATTGGAAATTTTCATTTAGGTCCTCAATCTTTGCTATATTGCACAAGACAAAAATTTTGGCCACTTCGTGGCAGATCAATAGCCAGGAAAATTGTGCATGAATGCTTAGTTTGTTTTAAAAATAAACCTATTGTACAAACCAACTTATGGGTTCTTTACTTCGAGAGAGAGTAAATTCTAGTTATCCTTTCTTGCATACCGGAATTGATTATTGTGGACCCTTTTTCATAAGGTATAAACACCAGAGAAAGGGCACTTACCAAAAGATATATGTAGCTATTTTCGTTTGCTTAGCCTCAAAGGCCGTCTATCTCGGATTTGACCACAGACGCCTTCCTTGCTACATTGAAGCGTTTTGTGGCTAGACGCGGGAAATGTGCTACTATATCATCAGATAATGCCAAAAACTTTGTTGGGGCTAATCGAGAATTAAAAAGATTATATAATCTCGTAAAAAATTTCCTGATAAAAAGCTTTCTTCTTATATCTCTTCCGAAGGGATTTCTTGGAATTTCATGCCACCTAGAGCTCCAAATTTTGGGGGGCTTTGGGAGGCAGGAGTGAAATCGTTCAAATTTTATTTAAAAAGAGCTGTAGGAAATCTAAAGATGACTTAGGAAGGGAATTCTTAACTCTAATAACACAAATTGAAGGAATTCTAAATTCCAGACCAATAACTCCTTTATCAGAAGATATTGACGACTTGGAGGTGCTTACTCCAGGACATTTTTTGATTGGAAGACCCATCACTTCCATTTCTGAATAAAATTTGTAAGACAAGTCAGAAAGCACACTTTCTCGGTGGCAAAAATTAACAAAAATAGTTCAACATATTTGGATAAAATGGTCTCGTGATTATTTAAACAATTTACAGCAATGAAACAAATGGCAATTTCAAAAAGATAACGTGAAATTAAATACAATGGTCCTAATAAAGGATGATAACCTTCCTGTAAATAAATGGAGCTTAGGTCGCATTATAAAACTACTTCCTGGTACGGATGGGAAGGTTCGCGTAGTAGAAATAAAAACTAATAAGGGCAATATTAAACGCAGCATTGGGAAAGTGTGTATTCTGCCCTTAGACAATTAATATGTAACTTGAGAACTTAATGTTTTTTTCTTGATTTATGTAAAGTATCATTTGTTTATTATGTTTTATATGTTATTTGATTTATGCTATTTTGTATATTGATTGAATGTAATTCAACGGGGGGAGGATGTTCAGTCCGCGTAATTTTATCTATTTTTTGTCACGCATGCCATCCATCGACTGAGCACCTCCGCCAATAATTTGATGTAACCCTCCGGACGAGTAGTTGTAGCTTCCATCTTGGAACAGCGTGCGAATAGCACCGTCTCGTAAATAAACAAATTACAGTCCAATAGTTCCATCATTCTTGATAAACTCGAACCAGAGTTCACGAACATTTGACTAACACCGCATTACCGTCTTAGAATTTTAATGATATTGATTGCATTAAAAAAAATATGGATTTCGTAAACAATACTGAAAGTTCATGATATTCCTGTGATGCGATCAAATTTGTGTCAGATTATTAGCAAGTTTGTTTCATAGTATTTCCACATTTTAAGAAGAAAAAAAATGTTCAAATTAAAATTTTTACCATCTTTCAATACATTAAAGAATAATGAATGCTCATTATTTGAGTAGAATGCTATTGTTCGCATAAATTTTTCTTTCTGTCAATGCCATCGTTTTTTAAGCAATATACCAGTTTCTTAAAATACAATTAAGGTCGTCTTCACGATGTTCTTCTACTCGACAGTGTTCATTTTGCAGTCATTGTAGCGGTACAATAATGAAATATTTTCAGTTATCAGCCAAGCGAAAACTCTTAAAAAAAAAAGGTTAACACAACGGTTTTACTATGAATGAAACAACGGTCCCAAACAACTGTGAATATTTTTATGCTTTTTTTCTCTTATAACGAAATGAAAATCGCTTAACACGAAACTATCTTCCTTCTGGGAGCCGACATTTCATAAAATATTTGAGTAAGTTTACGTATTATTGAACTGTCCTACTATATCATCGGAAGCATTCGTTGCAGTAGATGATGATAGTGTGTGCACAGCCTCAATTATGGCAGACAAAGACATTTGGGAGTTTGTTCAAAGCTCAAAAAATATCATTGATGCAAAGTCCGATAACGAAAATGAAATTAATAATGTAGTTCCTACTCCCACGTTATCCGAAATAAGGAATATCATGAAAAGTATGCGCAGTTATTTAGACACAAATTCCAAAATTGAAACGAATAACAAAACAGACGACATCGAACAATTTGACGCCAAAAAAATGCAATGGAAAGAAAATATCTGATTATTTTCCAAAAATTTTAATGTTTTGTTTCACAATTTGAAAATTTTACATTAAATTTCATTGTGAAGGTATTTGTTTCAATGATTTTTATTAAATATACTCTAATAAAATTTTGCTGAATATATGATTTTTTTGGCAATATCCTTTAACACGAAATTCCTTTGACACGAAAAAATATTTCAGTCTCCTCAGTTTTGTCTTAACCGATTTTCACTGTACATTCTTATTGCCTTCGAATAGCCATTATTATATATATTGATTTAAACGAGACAGGAGTTGAATTTCCAAAATGGAAGTATAATCATCTCGTAACCTATTCTTAGTGGATGTCTATTCAACTAAAGAAACATGCCTGTCAAGCTTGAAATATGTAGGTCTAACGGTTCAAAAGCGGGATGTTTTAAAAATCTATAACACCCCCGAAACCTCCTTTTGGTAGAATTCCGCAAAACTGTATGTAATGCCTCTCAAAAAAGTTTTTCGTAGTCTTAAAAACGCTGCAGAAATCTTAGTTCAGCCAATATTAAAATTCGAATATATAGTCCAATTTCGTTTTATATATTTTTCATGTGATTTCAAATGAGGCTTATTTTATTTATTTTTTTAAAAAGAATACTTACTCAATTTCAGTGGCGTAACGGAAAATAATTGGGTTCCCCCGCAAGGTCAGGTCTTGGGCCCCAAGCCAATATATATATATATACTTGCTAGAAAAAGTCTGCGTTCATCTACTACTACGCACATAAACAACAACAAAAAATTTAAAAACCAAAATTTGAAATTTTTTTTAAAATGGTATTTTATTTAGTTCATTCCAAGTATTGAGAATAACAAAAGTAAACTCGGTTTTTTCCCCATAGATTTTAAAATTAAAACTGTTTTACTGCGATACCAACAATAATCAAGTAGAAAAAGTCTGCGTTCACTGTTTTAGTAGTAATTATAAAAATTATTTAAAAAGGACAGTGAGCTATTTAATAGCTGCAGTGGCGTTACGGAAAATAATAAGGCCCACCCCCTCGCAAGGTCAGTTTTTGGGCCCCAAGCCAGCTCTTACAAAGGATTACAAAATCAAACATAATGTACCGATACACATCACCTAAAAATATTTAAACATTAAACTTATAACTGAATACAAAATCAACCTGAGTCAGAATAAACGAAGTAAATAACATTTGACATTAGAGAGTATTTATGGCATTTATTAAAATGGAAAATCTCTGTAACCACAGTCGAAAGGTAACCTGGTAATTTAAATAAAAACAATACATTAAGAAAGACACGAAAAATGTAAAATAATTTTCGTTTTCAAATTCTTGCGAAAGAAAAAAGCTATCGCTTACCTTATTCTTTACGACTCCTTTTCTTTAGATAGAGTATCCTTATCAGCTGAAATGTCGGAAATTGTTTTTTTCTAGTGAATTAATTTTCATTTCCATGATTTGTTAATCAGGTTCACTAGCATTACTATTAATAGTACTTGCACAAGATTATGCACTTGCAGATATTAAAAATGTATCCAATTTTGCACATTTACTATTTATATTATACTCCTTTTTCTTTCGAATTTTTCGTTTTTGAGAAACATTCAAATTTTTTTTACTCCACTCATTTTAGTGCCGCATTTCTTCTTGTCCAATTGACAAAAATCTAAATTCTGATAAAAAAAAAATACAGTTCTAATTATGAAAGCGAGAAGTGAGATGGAAATGTTTTTATCGTTAAACAACACACCCTAAATTTAAGTGCATTGAATATAAAAATAGAGATGCCTGTTTCTATATGAAAGCAATTTTGTGAAACGTTTCTCATTATGCTTTATTTGATTGAATACTCATAAATCTGACCAAATTATTATTTAAATGCTCTCTATGGTTTTCCAAGTATGGTAATACTATTTCACGTGAAAAAAGCATAACACATGTACGTTATTTACGACTTCGCTAAAAGAAAATGAAATACATGAGGGGGAGGAGGAACTAAAGTTACCATTAAGTTACTCTGCAACTTCGGTAGAAAGTATATAAATCATGTCTTTTTTCTCTCTCTACTGCTAATGTAAAGTATACTATAATAATAGCGATGATTTATCTTCCTAGCATTATATCCCCGATCTCCCTCTGACTTTTATTTTATCTGTTAGTTGAAAAAACACCACTAAAGAAAAGTATCTCTCGGCGCTGGGATTACAGTACATCAAACAAAATGTTTTTCGATTTGGTTATTGGATCAAAGATATCTAACGAGCGCATTAAAATTTTGATTTTGAATGACGTTAGATCGCCAATTGGAAAATCGCTTAAAAGTTGTTGTATTTTAAAAAATCGAAAGCGAATTTTGAGAAAATCTACATGAGTCAGTCAGGCTTTGGGCCCCCTAGAAGCCTTGGGCCTCCCCGCAGTGCGGGGTGTACGTTACGCCATTGCTCAACTTACTTATGAAAGAATTAAAATGCAAGAAATTGGTGTAGAAACGCGTCACACAAAAGTACTTGTGCTCCAAAACATTTTTGGATGAATTTCTTTAATAAAAATATAGTCCATTGCGCGCTTTTTTTTATTTCTACATTCTGGCGATTTACAATAAAACGTTTACTTAAATCTTTGTTTATTTTTAAAAATACATTATTTTATTATATTTTAATTAATTGACTCGAAGTCGTAAAGAGACAAAAAAAAAAAAAGCCTTCGAAAATCTATTTCTTCACTTCAATCAAGGTAAATCAGTTCGAAACACTACGAAATTAGTTAATGTTCCTTATTCGACAGTGCAGTATGTGATAAAACGTTTTACAGAAAATAGAATAGAAAAAAAGCCAAGAAAATGATGTTCAAAGAAATTAACTCAACGTGATCAGTGGTTTATTGTTAAAACATTTATCAAAAATCCATGTTTGAGACCTGAAAGACCAGTGCGGAGACAGTTTTGTGACCCCCTTGCTGTGTGAGGCCGAGCATTGTCTTGTTGAAAAATGGCTCCTGGTAGCGATTGCATGAGTGGTAACACATGTGGTTGCAGGATGTCATGGACATATCTCTGGGCTGTCATGGTGCCACGGATTAATACTAGGGGTGACCATGTATTGTAGGCAATGGCACCCCATACCATCACACCATCTGTGGGAGCAGTATGTCTCTGTAAAGCAAAGGCAGGATTGAGGCGTTTAACACGGGGTTTCCACACACGAACACGATTGTCATCACTGCTGAGATTGAATCTGGATTCGTCGCTAAAGACGACCTGGTTCCATTCCGCTGCAGCCCAGTTTCCTCGTGCGCGGTACCACTCCAAACGGAGGCGTCGATGGGTGGGCGTCAAGAGCAGCACACGTAATTAGCACCGCGATCCCAAATGTCCTTCAGCCAGGCGCCTTCGTATGGTCCGAGAAGACACAGGGGCCCCTAGTGAAGGTGCTACCTGTGCCTGGATGGCGGTTGATGAAGCAGTTGGCTGTACGCGTGTATTTCTTATGATGTGGTGGTCTTCTCGACGACTGGTCTGTTGAGGGCGTCCTGTGTGAGCCTAGTCTTCGTGTAAATGACATCTCTCGGATCCACTGGTCTCAACACCTCCTCACAACACAATCAGAGCGGCCTAATTGATGAGCTACTAGGCCTAGCTGACCACCCAGCTTTCATTATGCCGATGATTCTCCCCGTCTCAAACTGCGACAGCTGCTCATATTGTCTTCGAAAACGGTGTAATAGCATGTCTACCTCAGCGCTTCCTTTGTAAGCGATTCAGCACACTGAAACAAGCTTTGGTTACCTGTTTTATTCTCCACAAAGAACGATGTTAATCACCCTCTACAGGCTATACGTAATGCGCAATCACACTGCATTTCTAATCATTTGCATATCTCTCCGACATGTAGTACCTTCATGCCAAGTTTCGTTACGATCCCGTAATTATTTCTCGGTGAGCTAATTTTTTTTGTCCATGAGTGTAAAAATAAAATCTGAACAAACTAAAAACACTAACCACAGAACAATCAAGGAACATCAATGCACAGAAATTACAACAAAAAAAAATGTGAAATTTACGCCGAGATGTTTTAAAGCGGTTGTGGAAGCTAAGTGAGTGTTGTATTAACGTCACATAACCCTATGGTTATGTCACCAATAGCCCATGGTTATTGGTGACAGATTTCGTAATTTTGAATTTCGATCAAGTAGCGAGGACGACACCTAAGCCGCAATCCCCTCTCCAAACTGTCCCACCACGCCAACGGGGGACTTTGAGCTCGACAGATTAAATGTGCATCAGCTTCTTTAACACGGCAGATCTTCAGTGGCACAAGAACTCGAACCCACAACGCGCCAGCCACGAGTTAGTAACCCTTAGCCACTAGAATACCACGTTGTGGAAGGTAAAGGATATTTTACTGAATACTAAATTAAGAAAAAAAATACATTAGCTAAAACTATGCTAAAATTTTTTTTAAAAGTGTAGCAAGACTTGTGACGTAAATTTTAGTATGAGGCGTGTTCAAATGAAAATGATTCGAAGCCTCACATGCGAATAATTTTTAATGTATTTTCGTGAAATAAACGTGATAGTAAAGGTGTAGGTACCATAAAAGAGCGTGTGCAAGCAGATTTGAGGTAACTACATTCGTAAGGACGTGGCATTCATGTAAAAATGGCTAGTGAGGATGAAACTGCATCTAAAACGGATCAGCAAGCTGTAATAAAGTTTTTAACTCTGGAAGGGTGGTAATCCGGAATGGGCCTGAGCTTACAGCATTTGTTGCGCTACAGGGATGACGGTGATTTTTTGCAGCACATAGTGGAAGGAAATGAAACCTAGTGTCACCACTTCCGACCGGAAGGGAATACCGTCAGCATGCGATGGAAACATCCTGACTCATCTAGGCTCAAAAAATTCAAACCTCAGCAGTCAGCCGGAAAGGTGATGTTGACGGCATTTTTCGACGTGCAAGGGACCCCTATTACTGGAGTTTAAATAGCCGGACGTCTCTATCAATACTCAACAGTACACCCAAACACTTGATGCATGCATAAGGCTACCAAAAACATACGTCCAGGTATGCTGTCGTCAGGTGTCATCATTCTGCATGACAATCCAAGTCCGCACATTGGCATGGTGTGCGTGGAAGCTCTAGCTCGCAAAGGTGGGAAGTCCTTGAACATCCAGCTTATCCAGTCCGGATATGTCGCCTTCCGACTGGACCACTTAAGAAAAGCCCAATAGGGCAAAGATTTCACTCCGACCATGACGTAAAGGCAGCAGTTGTGAACTGGTTTCCATGATCAATCGATATCGCTCTTCGTGGACGGAATTTATAACCTTCCTAAGAAATGGGACGCCTGACTAAGCGCCATGGGTGATTCCTTTTAACAAACTTTAAATGCGTTTCATTCATTAAATATTGTTGTTTCTATCTATGTGTCTATCTCAGTTCTATACCTACGCATTTCATGAATACACTCCTCGAATCACTTTCATTTGAACACTCCTTATACCTTTTTATTATTAATTTTTCAAAATAAAAGCATTCTATGTTTTAAAAACTGACTATGCAAGCTGCAGTTTTTAAGGGAAAAATAACAATTCTGATCTATTAATTTTTATTAGTCTGTAACATATTTTACAGAAAATTGTTAGTGCACGAACAACCTTTTGAGGTCTACTGTATATAATAGATGTATGCAATCAAGGATTAGACTTGCGAGGCTCTTAAAATAAGTTAGTTCTATGAATCAATTCAACTATTAATTGTACAGAAAGTTTAATCAAGTTAAGAAATCCCTAGAGAGGGATCTGCGTGTTGGTTTCGTATGATAAATACAACTAATGATTCGTTAGCACGATTTAAAATTCGTCGATTGTAATTTTTTTCAATATTTAGTATAAATGAAGATTTATGTATATCTGGTCTTAAAGAGTACTTATACAGGGTGTTGCCGAGTTCTACCGACAAATTAAGAGAGGTGATAGTAGGCAGCATGAAGACGACAAATAACCATAGGACAGGGACTCGCAAACCACGTTTAGTAATGAAAATGGCCGTGGGTAGCCTAGTGGTTAGAACATTGGACTCAAGACCGGAAGGCCTGAGTTCGATGACCGATGACACCAAATACCCTCCGAGTACACACGGAGTACGTGCTCGTTAAATCAGTGGGTCCGAAAGTCTTGTGGGTGGTCCCAGGAGAAATCACGGATGCAGGGGGATGGAGAATATTCCCCTCCCCTCTAGTTCCATGCCTAAATTGTGGAGGTAGAGGTAGGTTGTGTCACCATCTATTGTGTATGAACCGAGCCAAATCGTATTTTATTTATTTATCCAACACCCATGCTTGGCTTCTTGGCCACTTGACGCCTAGCCTCCCATTACCGACTAACGATGTCGTCAGTCGGGTATTCATCGAGTAGAGTGCATTTAAGCAGGTGGTCACCATCCATTTTGGCATGTCAGCAGAGTGGCCAAGTCTCGTCAGGCCAAGCCAAGCCAGTGGAGGTGTGCAGAAAGTTAAGTTCGGTGGTTAGGCGAAAGTGGGCAACAGCCTCGGCTCTCTCCAGGTGCCTCGAGATTGGACCCACAGTGGCCAGAGTTTTCCAAGGCTTTTGGTTTCTTGGGTCACGGTTGCAAAAATCGTACTGTCACCTGCATGGTGCTCAAAGCTAAACGCTAATGACAGATGTGCACCTCACTCCTTGCCACGATGAATTTCATGGTCTTCGTTCTGACATCGTCAGACAGATGGCATTAGAAACAACAACAACAACAGTAGTAAAAATTGCAATAATTGTAGCCGTCGGGAGGACGATACACCAGGCGAGAGTAGTAGCCAAGTGAATGTAGGAATTTTGAGCGCCGTCGAAGGATTGAAGAAACTTGCACCACATGCAAATTTTCCACTTCTCCTGGAGTTGCTACATAGAGTAACGTATCCAACGATCCAACTTTCTCGTAAAACTTGAGTTAACCAGCCGTCTCTCGACCTTTATCCCATGCACGTTGGTCTCCGCTAATAATTGGACGGTTGGGTTCGGGTTGTTCCTTGTGGACTGGTCAATATTGTCTTCTCCACTTTGTGATGGTCGTCCCTTCCTAGCCTAATCTTGGAAGCCTTATAAAAGGAAGGCTCCTTTAGGAGGCTGCCAAGATTCCCTTCCCTAAATTTACGAAACCATCGACGACATATGCTTTCGTCTACTACATCCTCCCATTAACTAGACAAACATAGCGACATGCTGCGGTTGGTGTGCTCTTTTTATGGAACTCGTATAACAAACAATGTCTCACCTGCTCCTTCTCGCTTTCCACATTACCCCCTCTGAAATTTTTTTTAACTGTGTGAGACACAATCGAGACGATTCCGGTCATTACAACGTCCCGTGTAGCTTCAATTCCATTGTATATTTGCATGTCCTAAAACGGGTAGAACTTTTACACTCACCCGATACATTGAATTAAAGCAGATGATATAATGATATGAAAGATAATTTTCACCTAACAATATCTGTAACTAGTGTATAATTTAAATAGTCAATTAAAATGAGTTCACAATATAAAAAAAGAAATTTAAATAGCCCTAAATATATTTTACAATATGAAATAGTATTGATATTTAAGGGATAGTTTTTGTAAGATGAAATATAATCTTAAACAACTTTTTCATCAATAATACTTACTTGTGCTACAATTATAATGACAGAGCTAAAATTCGAAGGAATGAATTGATATAAAAGGCTTAGTTTTTAAAAAGGAGGAATTTAATTCGTATTTAAAATTCATAAGTAAAAGGATAGATTTGCTTTGTAAAAGACTGCAATTTTTTGCAAAATGTTTTATTTGATTCATATAAAAATGGCTACATATATGGTTATATTTACTTAAATGTGCCAGAAAAAATTGGCACAGAAAAGATAATGCAGCATGCATAACAATACAACCTACAACATGTTTTTAATTTTCATCAGTGTCTTCATTCATCTTTAGGGCCGATCCTATCAGGTGTGCACCGCTCATGTTCGGCCAAAACAAGGGGCGGCCGTAGGTCACATATAGTTCCATCAAACAAAATTTAACTATAATAAGTCGAATAAATGTGTCGAATTTTAAATAGTTATTGAAAAATCAAAAATAAATCCCGATTTCCCGAAAGCATAGCATAGTTAAGAAAAATAGAATGTTAGTGCACGGTGTGTTGGCCCATTGTGCATTCATGTCAACTCTGTACACACATCTTTCATCTGATAGCAAAATGGCAGAGCCGGCTTTACCACAATAGAGAAGGTTTTCCTGCATATTAGCGGCACTGGCGGGTGCACTGTGGATCAATGCTTAACAAAGGCGTCTGAAAAAGATTTTTGCGAAAGTTGCTTTACTAAAATATCTCTAAAATGGTTTATATTGCTTTAGACATGGGAGTGTATCAATTCAATATGCATTTTGGGAAATTAAAAGCTTTCAATTTAATAATAGTCGTACAATTTAGAAAAACAAAATATAGGAAAGAAGACATTTTTGTATCTATTTGCATATCTATATTAATGTTTTACTTTTTACTATTATACAGGTAAGATGAGTTTATAATATCAACGTTAAGTATTAGTCACAATATGAAAAACTCTCTAGAGGGGTGGCACATTAGGTCTGCACGTGGGTGGCCGACACTCTAGAATCGATCTTGTTCACCTTCTTATGCTTTGTCTGTATACCTAGATGTGGCATAAGTTTCGATACAAAAAATTGAGATCATCTGAGACTTAAACGTAGCAAACGATTTTAAATTCCGTCGTTGTGAAGATCGTTCAGTAATATTTTTGAAACAAGATATCAATCATTGGCATGGCCAAGTAATTTTAGTGCGTTTTTCACATGTTGTATTTTACAATAATGCAGCTAATGAACTTTTTACTAACAGAAAGTAGTGTGTGTGTGTGTACTGTACTAAAAAATTTTTAAAAAAATTAAAAATTATTTATTTTAAATATGATTTGGCTCATCTAGGGTACAAATACGACCAAATGCCGAAACCAGAGGTCAATTGGTTGCTAATTGGCTGAGAAAAGGTACGACAAAATATGGAACCAAAACGAAATTTGCGTCCTAATAGCGCTTTTGTTCCACTACGTGAAAAACGCACTAAAAAGAACTGTGGTATTTCAAGAATACTGTAAAACAGTCCCAGTAAAATGAACTTTGAAACACACACACAACACACCACACACACACACACACACACACACACACACACACACACACACAACACACACACACACACACCACCACACACACACCACACACACACACACACACACACACACACAACACACACACACACACACACACACACACACACACACACACACACACACACACACACATTCAGCAGTTTAATGGCTCTTAAACATAGTGACGTCAAAGAATTATATCCTTTATGTAACCAATAACAGATTTTTTGAGATCAATGACGCTGCAAACCACATACTAAATGCGGTCATCCGCTCTCAGTGAGAACACCAGTTCTCATCAAAGCAGACAGGGAAAGAATTCGTCGAAATCCTTGTCGAACTAGAACAGTGAACAGTGTCAAGAAGAACAGTGAGTCGTATAGCAAACGAAGATCTTAAGCTAAAAGTTTACTGAAGAATAACTAACCATTTTCTTACAAAAGAAATTGAATCGCTCGAGGACCTTAAAGGTTCTTTGCTTTAGGTACCTTAAAGCAAAAGCACTGTGGTGGTGGCATGCTCATTACGGCCCTTAAAGAATTCAGTTTACCAAGGAGAAAATTTTTTTGACGTTGAAAAATCTTCACCTGTGTATACACAAGGAATGTTCAAGAAGTTAGAAAAGAAAAAAAAATACACGCAGAGGACTCATTGTCCAGCTTCTGAAAGAGTTTGGTATAGTATCAGCAACAAAAAGCATTTCAGAGATTCATTTTGTGAGAAAAAATTTATAACTGTGGCAAAATTTTATCAAGAAACGATTGGACTTATCAACAGGACTTTACTCCTGCTTATAAGGTGGACCCTGCAGTGGTTGAAAAAGAATATGCCGGATTTCATGGAAATATAGTTTAGCCTTCCAGCAGGGTCGGGGTTTTAATCTATTCTACCATGAATTGAAGTTAGTATTGAAAGCAATATGTGCTAAAAATGGCATACCATTTTGAAATGACTCAAACGTTCTTTAAGAAAAGTAGTGATACAAACTCCTGTGGAAGTAGTATCTTGATAAATGATTGGTCAAACAAACTTAAGGTCAGCGTGAAGTCAAAAGTTGATCATTTTGAATAAAAAGTGCAATATGTTAAATTTATAGATAAAATAAAACTTTAAGAAGATTTAGTTTTAAATTTTTAACTACCAATAATTTCCCTTTTTACGCCCTTATGATTGTATCACAGAATTTATGGTACCACTAAATACATAAGTGTAATAATCACATTTACTAAATAATATACTTAATTACTAGTTAATTAGAATGTTTGGTGTGCTGTTTGCTCTGATATAAACCTGTCTGTCTGATAACCACCAGTGTGCATATGAAGTGATCGATATACCCAGTGCCAATTTAAGCTCATTTCGGGCCCTGGGCAAAGAAGATCTACAGACTGGCACTGGTGGATCGAAATTTATAACCAGAAAATCTGGTTAAGTTCAGCTTGTTCGGGCCCTTCTAGGCACCTGGGTGCCCGCTCCAAACGCCCAATGGATAAACCGGGCTGGATGTATCTCTGCAA